>WEKX01001241.1:25994-52253 GCA_013390025.1 Pitta sordida | reverse complement strand
CGGGCCAAGATGGCCCCGCGCAGGGACCGGCCAATCCCGGGCCGGGCCGAGCCCGGGCGCGGTCACCCCGCAGCTCCGGGCAGGCCCCGGGCGGAGCGGGGGCTTTCCCTGGGAAAGGGAAACTTGGATCTCCGCCGCCTTCCCGCGAGGCGGGGCCGGGCCGGGCCGGGAATGTCCCTTGGGTGGGGTGCGCCTGGCGCCGGCTCTGGAGATGCTGCCCCTGCCGAGGCTCGGCCGCCCTCTCTCCAGCGCCGTTCTGTGACCTGCTGGTGGCACCAGCGGCAGGGAGAGCCCCGCCTGTGGGGGCACACGGGGCCGAGCCGCCCTGGGGTACATGTTCCTGCTGGAGCTGCGGGCGGGGCACACACCGGCCCACGGCGTTAGCTGTGAACTTTGCCTTTTGCATCAGATTTTTTTCTAACATTAAAGTCAATTACCTTAAATGCCAAGTATTGATTTCAAGGTCCAAATTTAGACGCATCCATGGCCAAAACACTTCGATACTATCTGAAGGAACGTTTTTATCCCCGAAGTGTCAAGCTACAGAGTTGTCACAGGACTCGTTTTTCTGTAGCAGGGCACCAGGGAAAAAGCTCAGAGAGAGTTTCCAGCGTGGCTGAAATGAGAAACCCTGGAGGGGCTTCCCAGCAACTTTACCTATAGTGAGAAATAAATAGAAAAAAAACTTTATTTGGACAGTTACATAACTCTTGCTAAATTGATCTGAAGACTAAATTAAGAATTCCAGCAATACAAGGACATTCCTGGAGTTTTTTACACTTGGATGTTGTTCCTGGGAGGGCTACATGCACAAAGGCAGACAGACATCTCATCCTAAGGCTTCCTTCCCTAGCTTGTTGTCAGGGAACTTGGGATACATTTCTCATTCTCTCCAACCTGTTGCTTCTATGGTTTGGATATTACTTAACGCATTTTGTCTTCATACCAAGCATTTATATGCTTAAAAATATATCATACATAATGCATTAGTTGATTTCAGAGTTTCTAAATAGCTCTACTGAGCTTCTGTGGCTACAATCATAAGGGAGGTTCTTAGCTGGATGAGTTCAGAAGACAGGCCTTTAAGCAAAGTTCATTGTTTTAGCTTCACAGTGCCCTTGTTTTTTTCCTCACCTCTCAATTCCTTCATGGCCAAAACTTTAATCTTGCTCTATGACTATTCGGAAAGACTAACATTAACATATGTGTTAAAGTTTCTGTAATAACTTTTAGCTGTTTCTTTAGCCAACCCTATAGATTTCCCTTTTTTCTGATTTCCCTGTCTCTTGCTTACAACTGAGAAATACTTCAAAAAATAGTGTACAGCATATCTGAATTCTTTGTGTTTGCTTGTCCCCCCCAGTAGTTTCTTAAAGAAAGCTCATGTCTGTACTCCTCTAACCGCCATAGTGAACGCAGCAAGTACTTGGATGGAAAAAGGCAGCCTTCACCCTTTTATTCGAATCAGCCAGCCAATGGTAGAAGTCCCTTAATAAAGCTATCACCGTTGTGACTGTGAAGTGCTCTCAGCTGCAGATAGCGTGAATGAGAGTGTCATAAGTTGAGGGCACAAGCTTAGAACCATAAATCACATGAATGACTGAAAATAGGGTCATGCGACTGGTTATTCTGCTGCTCAAAAGGACATTGAAACTCATGAACACTTAATGTCTAGATGGATTCTCTTAGAATTCAGACAACAAACAGGTTGCATAAATGTACAGAATTTAACATTGATTTTTGGATTAGGCTTCATTTTATTAAACATTACAATGTCTCCTTGGTTTTGGAGATCACTTTTGTGCAGCATTAAATTTTTTTTCCATCAAAACTTCTGCCGCTTTATATGTCACCACTCTGAAATCCTACTGTAGTTTAAAGCAATCATAATTTCAGTGAGTTTTATACATTTTATGGTATCTTTGTTTTCTTAGCACTGCTGCTTCACAGTGTAATTATATTACCTTGATCCATCATAGCACACCAGTGACCCTTCTGAAATATTTGGTTTGGTAAGAGTTTGTCCCTTCCTTCCATTTTTTTTTTCATAAATACTTTTCTTAAGATGTCCTATGTACCACAGATTTAGAACACATGCATTTTTTATGCAACTGACTCCCACAGAACTATAGCAATCCATTCTGCTTGAGAATTTACTCTGTGTGTGACTTGTAATTCACTGTAGTCTATAGAAGGAGAAGTCCTGTGTGCTCAAAACAAGGACACTCATCCTTTAATCCTTCTGTGAGCATGGGATAAAATTTTGCAAGAAAAACCTGGTAACAGAGGAAATCAGTTGCTGTCTTGCCTGGTTTCCTGTACTTTGATTTTCAATGGAAGTTGCTTTAGGGGTTTTGAGGTCAGGGCTCTAATGACCCATAGAGTCATTTAGGTTGGAAAAGACCTCTAAGATCACTGAGTCCAACTGTTCCCCCAGTGCAGCCAAGGCCACACTAACCCCTGTGCCTCAGTGCTACAGCTACACATCTTTTAAATACCTCCAGGGATGGTGACTCCACCATTTCCCTGGCCAGCCTCTTCCAGTGCTCCACAGTGCTCTTTGTGAAGAAATCCTTCCTGATCCCTGAGCCAAACCTTCCCTGGTACAACTTGAGACCATTTCCTCTTGTCCTGTCACTTGTCACCTGGCTACCACCTCCTTTCAGGTAGTTTTAAAGAGCAATAAAGTTCATGTGCAACTGGATGTGCTGGTGAGGTTCCAGTGTTGCCACAGTGACTGCTTTGATCCTTCTCAGTAGCCACATGTGTAACCTGGGGAGGCAAGGGGCAGCTGTCTGCACAGATCACTGCTGTTAGAGCAGCTCTTCATGTCTCCTCGCTGATCTGATACTCCCTCAAAGCCTGGGAGGAATCTGTGCTGTAGGTGCAGACCTGCAGTGCCACAGAAACCAAACCCTTGCTGAGGGGGTTGGCTGCCTCTGCACCACGAATAGGGACCAGAACACTTTCTCTAGATAGCTTTTGGAGCTCTGAACAAGTCTGCAAGGTGTGTCTGCTCTGAACGTGACTCGTTCAGAGTCACGGGTTGCCACACGGTTTAAATTGGGGAGCTCTGCTTGGTTTGTTGTGCTGCTGTCTGGCAATTGTGGGTTTGTGTGAGCTGGCATGTGCTCCTGCAAGGAGCAGCTTTGCTGTGCACCTGCACATGTGAAACACTGCAGATGCAAAAGAAGTACCCACAAGCAGATGGTTTCTCTCATGGCCTAGAAAAGACTGGTTATAAGTCTTTTTAGATTAGGACAAAATTTAATTCTTTTGACTCTGATGGGGAACAATTGTGCCCAAGGGTACAGATCACAAAGAGAAGCTGGAATTCTGAATATTATAAACCTTTCATATTGTGATGAACAACCACAAATCTGATTACTAATTAAAAGTGCAAATAATCTGCTTTTTAAAATGGAAATCAGCTGGCAGCTTTTTAAAATGGAAATCAGTTGGCAGCTAGAATATTTCACTTTCAGGATGACATGTCCTAAAAGTTTACCTGGCAGCTGGGTACTATTGATGTAAATGAAGTAAACCTGCAGTCTGCTAAACTGTTTCCACTGCTGTTTCCTCAAACACCTACATGTGGAGTTGGGTTGTCTGATTGCCACAATGACAGCCACAACTACACTGTTAATTGATAAAACCCTGATAGCACTGAATGAAATCTGTCATAAAACAGGCAGCAGGAAAGGAGAGCATTTTAAATCTGAGCTTATTAAAATTTTTTTTTTTTTACTGCATCATGTTTTCATTAATAAAATTATAAATAAAAATACACTTCATAGTGTATATATAGAGTAAGGCCAGTGTGTGAGATTTAAAAGACTTGTGGGGTTTAAAGGGTAGTCTGTAAATACCATTTTCAAAGAAGAAAGGTGATGCAGGACATCTTCTAGGCTCTTCTATTAGGAGGACAGGAGCCACTTAAGTCCAGCTGCAGGTTTTGATGACCAGATGGGGCTCACATTGCCTGGCCCTCTCCAGGATACATAAAGCAGCCTTGAGGCCTTGCCGTGGTTTTCTGGATGGTGCTTTAGTGTGGAGTTTTCAGGAGAGAAAACCAGCAATATATGTTGAAACAAGTTTTTATGCTGTTGTTCAAGTCTAGAGTAGCCTGGAAGTAGCTTAACTGATCTGATAATGAGGTGAGTGTTTTCTGTAGTGCTATTTAATAAGCAAGATGCTGAAAGTGAATGCTGTAGTTAGAGCCTTTTAAAACAGCATAGGTTTTTTAGGGTTTTTTCCTAGTGATTTGTTCTGATCTGGAGAAAAAAAGAGTATGCTATTGCCTGATTTTTTTTCTTTTTTTTTTTTCTTTTTTTTTCTTTTTACTGTAGAGCTTAACGTGAAAGTAGTGTTTTCCTTTAAGCTTTGTGTAGTTAAATACTCCTAGAATTTTTCAATTCTGGGACTATTTGTGTTTATTGTCCCTGGACTGGCTTTGAAGGTAGTTGGAGTGGGGAACTGTTCCTTGAGTTTTTTTAGGAAAACTTACAGGATATTGTGAAGTAAGGATGAAGTAGCTGTTATGAGAAGGAGAAAGGCAAGGGAATTAAAGTACAGGTGTACTTTCTGGGTTTTTAAATAAAAAACCCTTTCCTTGGGGTCTAGCTCGTGACTGTGAGATGGTAATGGGCATCCTGCTAAAACTGAGTTCTGCTAGTGCTTTGTTGTTGCCTTCTTTTGCTTTTGACTTTGATGGTAGAACATGTAAATAACTGAGGGCTTGTGTTGAGACAAGACTGTACTGGAAGGGATATTTGTATAGTTACAGCCCCAGGGTTTTCTTGGTAAAGGTGGTAGTGGATTAGGGGTAACTTTTGGTTTCTGTTGAAGGTTTTTGGTGCTCTTACTCATGTAAGTGAAAGCACATGCTGTGGGAAGATCAGCCATAGACTCAAAGCCTCTAGTAAAAGTTTGGTAAGGAATAGGAAGAAAAATCAATACCAACATGTTATTTAGTTCTGTATCCTAGGTAGGAAAAGACTTTAGAAGAATGAAAATGGAGGTTTAGAAACTTTTTATGGTGTTTGAATGTAAAAAATAAAATGTGAGAGCAAGTTACTGATTTGTTAGTTGCTTATTCTTGGACTGTAGCAGGGAGGGAATCCTGAAGGAAAAGCACATTGCACTATAACACAGGGTTACTAACCACAAACAACAGGCTTGTGGGACTTCTCCATGTAGCTCTAGTGAGCTTGGTAAGGTTATAGCTTTGGGGCTGCTTTCCCGTGTCTAAACCTGAGGGAAAACAGAAGGTACCGTGAGCTGTTGAGTTCATTTAGGCTCATCTGAAAACTGAGCTGGAAATACTGTTTTACATAAAGCAGACATCCATGTTGGTATGCACAGAGCCCTTAGATGTGAGCAGCACATGGAGTAAACCCCTGAAGTGTTAGGTTTTCATACCGTACGTGTGTGTAAAACGCAAAGCAGGGCCGGACCGAGCGGTGTGACTGTGTGGAAAGGTCCTGCTGCCCTCCCGTGGGCCTTCCCACAGATACAGCTTTGCTCCGGAGCTCCTGGAACATTAGTTTTCTTTCCCTTTAAAGAGGGAGTTTTTAGCTGCCTGTAAAGTTCAGGATGTCTTTATTCTGGCAGGAAAGAGCTACTTACAGGTTATGGAGAATTTTCCTATGATGAAATGAATGGCTTGGTGAATGACAGGAGAGCAGTGCGTAAAAATGCTGTTAATAGATAAAATATTACAGATATCGGTGCTGAGACTAGTTCTGTTTGACAACTTTATCTGCTGCTCAGAGGAGTTTGCAGGTGACAAGAATATGTGGGAGGGCCAGCTGACGTGTAACAAAACTGCCACTGACATCTGGACAGGCTGGAGGACTGGTAGGAACGTGCTTTCCTCAAGCTTGTTTTCTTATATCTGAATGCATTCTGTGATATCTCATGGTTCCATGTGCTGTCTTGAACATATGTATTTGTAAATCTAAATATTGTAATATGCCAAACCAACCAGTTACTTCTTTTTGAGACTTGTGGATTATTGTTTGTTGCTTTACAAAATCTGTAGTTGAAGCTATGAAGTTGTGATTCAGTCTCCTGTCAGTGCTGGCTTCAATCAGCAAACTCCAAGTTTTCACTGAGGTAATAATCATGAAGTGGAGAATGGGGATGTGTTCTTTATAACTCTGTACTGTTAACTAAGACTAAAGCTTAAGTGACAAAACTTGAAAAAAAATTTTTTGCATTGGTCATGTGTTACATTTTTTTAAGTGAACCTTCTTTGCTTTGCATTTAACTGGGTGTATGAAGAAGGATCTGTAGTTCAACCCCTGTGTAAAACATAATTGGCACAGTGTAAACTTGAGCTGTGCAAATTGTTGTCTTGAGAGGGTGAGGTATAATGGTGTATAAAATTGCTAATATTACTGAATCCTGTAAGCTGTGTAGTTGAGCACTTAAAATACATTCTACAGGAAGTGCCTTGGATCATTTGCTCTAGACCAGCTCTTTGGTCTCTGCAGTTCACTTCCAGAGTGGCTCTGCAGGCTGCTCTGCCTGCTGTACATTTTCTAAACCAAAGGAGTTTTGTGTATGTGCTCCAAAGTGCCTTCTCCTGAGAGCTGACTTGAGGTGATCTCAGTGGGATTCAGCAGTCATCTGGCTGAAGTGATTTAGGTGATTCCAAGTACTGTGAGGCTCCAGCTGCTCTGCTCCTCTGTGGGGCTGAAATGGTCCAAGAGGGAGGGGAAGGCAGAGTAGAGATGTCTGCCAGGGGTTTTAGGAAGTCACAGGAGAGAAGTTTCATTTCACTGGGGTTTTGTGTCAATTTGGACCCGTGTGCCTAAATTCAATTGCAATAATTCTTTGTATCTGGGCCTAAACAAATGAAGTTGCTTTGGACCTTGACTCTCTGGGCTGAAGTCAAACATTTAACATCTGCTTACAAGTGATTAATTAATGTGGTAAGATGAACTTTTAAAGAATTGCAAATGTTTTGACTTGCGTTTCTTGTTAAGCTTCACTCCTGTGAAAGTTTTTTACCAGTCATGAAGTGGAAGAATATGATGAAAAGAAACTTAAAGATCTTTTTAGATGTTATCTTTGCAAACCTTACCTCAATAGCGATGTGTAGCTTAAGCCTAATGGTGATCCTTGTCAATGGTTGAAAAGTGCTGCATTTGATAAATAGATCACTGCAAAGGGAATGAGAAATTTGAGTCTTTCAGCAAAACATTTTTTGGCACATAACTTTTAAGAAAATTAATTCTAACTTGTGCTTCCCAGGCAACAGAACCAGCTATGTGGTACTGCCTGTGGTCCTTCTGTGTCACTTGTTTAGTCTTCTAGTACAGTGGTAAGTGTCCCCACCTGGCATGTGGGAGACCCGGGTTCGATTCCCGCCAGGGAGACAGTGTTAAGAGTTGGACTCGATGATCCTTGTGGGTCCCTTCCAACTCAGAATATTCTGTGATTCTGTGAATAAACTTTAACTTTGCAGAGAGTTGTAACTGGTCTTATATTTTGTAATGCTGTGGAATACTGAAACTGACATTGTTGTGACTTAAATTGCTGGCTCTTAATGGACTTGTTATTCACAGAAAATGAGATCCTAAATATTTGTTCTATCCAACTAGGTATACAGTGCCTGTAGAGACTTTTATCATGATTTTCTAATCGTTCCCACACGGACGCATGAGTCAGAATTGCATTTTGGATGTCCTGGGTTTGATTGTTTAATTGCTTTATTGCTTTTACTTCTCCCTACTACCAACTGTTTTCTTGTTTTTTTAGCTTCCTCCAGTCATTACCTTTCCCTCCAATCCCTGTCAGTTGAGTTATTTAATCCACAAGAGGAAGGCTTGGCTGTGTACCTGTGTACACGTGGTTAAAGGATTTTTCAGTAGTTGGATTATGGCTCTAAAGAAACTGTTTTTTTGATTCTCCTATTTGCAAGTTGGGAATAAAGAAAAGTGTTTTCCTTCTTACTGAGTTCAGTAGATTTTAAGTTTTCTTTCTTTTTTTTTTCTTATGGGCCATGTTACCAGTTTCAGAGCGGGTAAAGGAGGTGTGCGTATGTATATACAGAAAGTATATGGAGTTCCACAGTTGTACTTCAGAAAAGGCAGTTTATAGCACAAATGCTTCTCTAGCATTATACTGTAATATATCAATGTTAAGTCTTCTCCCCAGAGAGATTTGACTGCTCGCAAGAGGGCACTGCAGCTTTACTTTTGTACATGTTATTGTGAGCCATGAGATCTAGCAACAGAAAGGCAAATACTAATATTGTCATTTACCAGTGTAATTAATTTTAAAACCTAGCTCTTATCAGTAGAGACTGCCAGCTCTTTTTTTTTTTTTTAGAGCAGAAATTAAACTCCTGGGAGTAATGCAGAAATTAGAGTTGAGAGCATTGAATGGAATGTCCTTTTGTCAGCTTGAGGATCAGAGTATTGGAGCTGGTGGTGACTGAGGCAAGCGAGATAAAGAGCACTGTGATCTCATTCAAAAAAAAAAAGGGGGGAAACTGTCTGACCATAATGAACTAATTTATTTACTTATCAAAGCCTTAAGTATCATTAGACAGCTCAGTAGGCAAGTAATCATAAGAGGAGTGTTCACTTGGTAAAGATTAATTATAGCCTCCAGCATATCAAGTTTATTATGTCCAATAAGTATGTCAAACAGCTGGAGGAACATGTTTGTCTTTACACTTGATAGCATTCCCTTGCCCCAAGGTCTGACTCCTGAAAGAATAATTAGTTGATGTGAGTGAATTGTTCCGAATTCGGTGAACTGTTTTTGGTGTGTATTTAATTCTGTGCTTTAAGTAAAACGAAGTGAAGCTATTGAATCTGATGCTGAAGTTGTCAACATGTAACTCGAATAATTTCTGAACTCCAAAGCAGGATGTAGTTTTGTGGGTTTTGTATTATCTTTGTTATCTTTGTGTTTATTGGATTTAAACTTTTGGTCTGGAATCCTTTTTGTCAGTGGAAATATGAAAGACTGGTAACTCCACTTGTTGGGCTTTTAGGGTCTACTTGCTGAATAAATTAATTGTAACACACTGGCTTTAACACTTTCCCTAATGGCTCTTCTCAAATTGCTTCTCACAAATGGCACAGGCATTCATGATCTTAAAGTTAGGGAAAAACATATATTACTGAATAGACAAAACAGGTTTGGCATTGAGTTATAGGACTAGATAAAGGGTTCATAAAAAGCTCTGGAGAAAAAACTGTTTTGTGTAGTATTTTTATTGTATGCTTTTGAAAAGCACATGAACCCTAGGATTATGGTGGGTTTGGGAGGAGGGGAGGCAGGAAGCTGATAAAAGCTAAAGGCACCCCAAAATAACATCAGAAAAAAGATGACTAAAAAGAAATGAATAAGAAATGGTGTAAGGTACTTCAGTAGAGTGGGAAAAGCTTCTAATAGCAGAATCTAGCATTTCAAGGGAAGAATTTAGCTGAAGAACTTAAACTTGCAGTTATGAGATTGATTGCATGATTGAGAAACTTCATTATATGTTATCTATAGCTAGAACACGTCCATGTTGTAAATCTTTCCAGTAAAAAAACCCAAACCAAAACCTGGAATGGAAGTCGTTCTTTGAAACTCAGCAATCACATATGATTAGTACTTGAGAATGCAGTGAGTTTGCACTGGCCTGTGGTCATTTTTTTTGTCTTGGCTCTGCTGTTTCTGACTCCAGAGGTACCAGGTCAGGTGGTTGTTGCAGTCTGTCATATCTTGCTGACACGTGTAGAACTTTTATTCTCTCATGTCAGAATGGGATTCTTCCAAAACTTAGAATGTCTCCAGTGGAGGGGTTTTTTTTAAGCCTCAAGGGAATGATTTACTACATATGAACTGATGCAAATGTGTGTGTATACAGCCAACAATATCAATAATTAGGTAATATTAAAGTATTTGATAATCTCAGTTGCTGTCAAATATGAAAGGCACAGAATTCAGTCTGCTTTTTATAATTTTCATTTTAAATTACACTGTATTATGTTCAGTTTTGCAGTAGTTTGAGACTTGCTCTATAACTCCTCTAAATCTCTGTGCCTTCAACTCTGACAGCATCTCATTTGTGTAAGGGCATTGTACATCCAATTGTAAGGAGTTCTGATCATTAGGAATCACTGGTGTACTTGTACCCTGTCAGCTGGGTAGTTGAAGCTTTTGAGCATGAAAAAATGAGGTAGAACATGGTTATGAAAACAACTTCACTGGGCAAAGCACAGTGGAATGTTCTGTGAGGGGAAAAGCAGTGGACAGAAGATAGGATTGGATGAACTAGATGGATGTTCAGTTTATTCTCTGTATTTAGGAAAAGGTAAAGGAAAATAACTCTCTTCAGAAGGGTATGTCTGGCTATATCAGTTTATTTGTCTTTAACTTGCAGCTCTTTTGAGTGTGCTGAACTAACAACACTTTCCCAAAAGCCTCATGTATTTCTAACCTGTGTGTATTTATTTACCCATGTTATTGTTGACTTTGAACCGTCTCTATTTCCAGCTACATGACTTGACCCGCTTAATTCAATTGTTGCTCCTCTTGGAATAAATTGAACACCACTCTGTTCTAGCTTTCCAATGAAAAGAAAACCTTAATGTTGGAATTCATTGTGAATATTTGTCGTATTAATATTCATTTTTCATGTACCTCATCTTGAAATGAGAACAAGGGTACTACATAATGACATTCTTTGGTATGCTTCCAGTTCCTTAAATGTGTCCAGCTTTGTCTTTGTTTTGGTTTTGAAGTGGAGTTAAATCCCATCCCTGGTGAGTTCATGCTGTGCCTGCTGATCTCAGCAAATTTAGTTACAATCCTTGCCATGTAGAATCCTGAGTTAAGTGAAAGAATAATTGTGGTTCTCAGCAGAGACTCATAATACAGATGATACATTTTATATGAAGATTTACTGGGTATCATTATTAGCCTTTAGTTAACAAATTGCAAATGCTTAAAATAAGGTGTAAAAAGTTGGCTGGTATCGAATTGGTGGCCTCAAGTTGTGGTAGAAGAGTGTTGGTACTTTTTTGATTCCTTCTAAAGGTTTTTCATATGATGGGCATCTGGCTGTTGGGAATGCTATAAAGAGTATGGTTTGTATAGCTGCTTGTGTTACTGACTAAAGATAAATAATCTCTATTAGCTTGGAATAATGGAGCAACTGAAGCTTAGCTGGATAAGGTACTGTGAAAAAGACATTGAAAAGAATTCAGATTTTCAAGACTGAACAGACCAAATGGATATTTTTCAGTAGTACTTGATTAGCATACTGGTTTTGTACACAATAACACAATTCTTCATATATCTTAGGTAACTAAAGCAAAATATATATACTAATAAAAACTGGAATATTACTTGAGAGAATTCTGTGCCTTTATTGAAATGTAAAATAAGAATCCCTGGCTTCTGAGCTGAGCTCCTGCTATGAGCTTTTTGAGCTTTCTTCTGTCTACAGGACCTTGTTAGGTGGTGAACTTGCTCATTAGTAGCTAAGGGGATGTGGTAACTACTTTTGAGATAAACCGTGTAACCAAAGGTCTAATATAGTCTCTGAATTCAAGGACACAAAACAGTCTTTGTATTAGTAAATCTGAAACACAGCAGTATGTGATCTGGCTGGCAGTCAACACTTGTCATATCATAAATGGGTTTGTAGTTCAGGTTGGGAACAAAAATTTTCTGTTTTCTTGCAGGTTTTGTTAGTGATGAATTAAGGTGGGAGATTTCTAGTGGGTGTTTTTTTTTGTACAGAGGTTATTTGGCAAAATAAAAACTCAGAATCTCAGGACCCTTAGCTCTATCCTATCATATTGTAGGCTTGCTGTTTATCCCTCACCTGGCAGATGGCAGAAATTTGGCTTTTAACAATTTAGTGTGATAGACTTCTTCTGGTGTTAAAGAAGCATGGACACAAAGCTTAGAGTGACTCAACTCACTTAGGAATTCTAAGAGCTTAGCTCTTAAACTTAGTTCAGTGAAATTGTCAAGTACTGCAACATATTTACTAGTTTGACAGACTTTTTTCTTTCAGCCAGCCCAAAACAGCTTGTGGTTTTGAAGAGAACAGATTGTCGTGGTTCCTTTTCCTCAGTGTACAGAAACACAGGCATATGTGACAGCAGCAGAACAGCACATTAGGATGGAGTCACGAAGATAACTCAACGGAACACCCATCAATGTATGCCTGTTTACTCTCTTGGGTTAATAAATAGCAAGTAGGCAATTCTATGGGAGCATACTGCTAAATAAATCCTTTATATCTACTAATTAAAAATAATCAGGAAATAGTATCTTTTCCTATTGCTGTTTGGAGCTTAAACAAGCTGGACTTGACATGAATGTCATAATAAAATCTGTTAAGGTTACTTAGCTGAAGTAGACAGACTACTTGTTAAAGAATCGTAATTAATATAGATACAGAATATTGCCAGTCTTTTTTAGGTAGTCAAATTAAAGGAAAAAATCTGATCTATAAATAGAGGTATGACAGTACATGGAAATTAATGTGCCACTGAAAGTTTTAACACCTCCTTTGTGTATTCACTGACAATGCAGGACGCAGTAGTGAGGAAGGAAGTATTATATAAAAGCACACACAAAGTTTCAGTAACTTGCTTGTGTACCTGACAAGTAATTACACATGTTGGAAATGCTTGACCAGGTGGATCCGACTGCTGGATATGAACATCTGCTGGTCAATAGGAGGTAACACATGCATAGAGATAAAAGCTGGATGCATAACAGAAGTTAAATTCCAGAACATATCAATGGGCCTTGCCACTGGCATGCAGTGCTGAGTAAACATGTCACTGGAGCAGTGTACAGCTGTATTTTGTTACAGAAATTTTTTCCAGGCACGCTGATCAAACAGTGTTCCTGGCCTGCTTGCTGTGGGAAGATGTGGCTGTTTGTGATAGAGAATTTGTCCACACCGAGGTTCAAACTGTTTGAAGATTAGTGGATTTCATTTAAGAAGTTGAGTCTTCCTGCTCAGAGCTAATTGTAGGCCTAATACCTTTCTGTGTACTGTAGTTACAGCATGAAGAAAGTCATAATGTATTCCTGTCTGATTTGTTGAACTAGCCTGAGGTGTTTGAAGACTGGGTTTAGCTTTCCAGTAGAGCTGTATCTTTAGGGATCACATCTGCAAAAACTTCTGATTTATTACCTGTAGTAATTAGGACAACTTGTTTCAGTTTAGCCATTTGATTCAATGTAGAGATTGCTTTATATTTATTCTATTGGATAATCTGGTTTTGTACAAGAATTGCTTATCTCTTCAGTTACTGTAGCTGCTAAAGCATGTTTGAGTTGGGTACATTAAGTACTAGGCTGAGGACGTTGTATTTATGTGAATGAAATCACTGCTTCCTAAAAAGACATTGGCGATGTTTCTAAGCCACTTGATATGAACAATCTTTACTCTCTACAGAAACCATGACCAGGGCCATAGATCATTTTAGGATCATTTGAAATGAAGTTTAGCTGAACCTGTGAAGAGCTGTTGCAGAGGAGTTGTGCTGCATGAAAGAGGAGGTTCAGATTTGTGTTGTGACTTTCTAGGCTGGTGTCTCTTGCTTCCTGTGACTTTCCCCAGTCTATCTGAAGTAAATTGGGATACAAAAGTCCTGCTTCGGGGAAGGGAGGGAGCCTGGAAGTGTTGCTAGTTCTGTTACGTCTGGTTTCAGTTATGTACTTAAAAAGATGGGTTTTTGCTCTAGCTGCTACAATTACTGATAGGTATTAAACATAACATCTACTTGGGAGCCATATATGAACATTAAAGTATGTAAAGTGTGCTGATGTCAAGTATCACAGCCATCTGAGAGCTGCAGTTTAATTCTTAGTTTCCTAATTAAAAAAAGACAAATTAGGAGTCAAAAAGACAAGTTAGGAGTGTGAATACAAGCTTGAGAACCCCGTTTACTTCATCAGAGAATCAAGAATCTACATATACACAATTGTTAGTAATATTTAGTCAATATATGTGCTACCACCTTCATGTTTTTCTAGATCCACTACCTTCAAATGCATCCTTAGGCACCCAAAATAAAGAGTAGGCTACAGGAACAGCAGAAGTCTGTCAAAGGGTGATGGGTCTGTATCAACAGTGCTTTCAGCAATGAGAAAAGACAGTTTCTGGAGAGCCACAATTGAAAGCTGGAACTGTTCTGTGCTCTAAGTACATGTTAAAGCCTCTCTCTTCATACAGTAAAGCTTGCTCATGTCTGATTGTACAATCACTCTCAATAGGAGGTATTTTTTGCTTTAAGCTTAACATTGAAGAGGAAAATAAACAAAGAAACTAAGTCTAGTTCCAGAAGCTCACAGGCTGTGATATAACATAAATCCCTTTTCATGCTAAAGGACATTGTTGTGCTGGATGAGATAAGAGTGCATTTTTCAGGAATGGCCTCCCTGACCCTAAATAATTCTCAGTGCTTCACAACCAGGACTGACTGTTTGTTTTCTTTATCAGATTTGGAAGAACAGGTCAAGACAACAAAGATAAAGAGAAGATGTTGCCTTTTTTTTTTTTTTTAAGGAAGATTAAGAGGCATGAAGAATTTTATCTATTCTCTGGCACAAGCATCTGAAAGACAAATGGATTCAAGGAAACTGAAGACAGACTATCCAACCTATCTAAATCAAATCATTAAAAAAATCCACTTTAGTACAGTGGTAAGTGTCCCCACCTGGTGTGTGGGAGACCCGGGTTCGATTCCCGCCAGGGAGACAGTGACAGTTGGACTCGATGATCCTTGTGGGTCCCTTCCAACTCAGCATATTCTGTGATAATATTGACAGTGTCTGACTGGGACTGTGGGTGCCTGTGAGAGATTTCTGCTGACTTCTGAAATCGTCTCTTAGAGGAAGAGATTGGACTCAATAGAATCAAGCCATCATAGGCAGAAAGCTCCCCAGATGTCAAATGAAAGATGCTTGAGCCATGCAAGGTAAAAAGAAAGTCTGGTAAGATTAGAGGAACATTTCAAATTCTTATTATGTTTCATACTTAATTTCTTTTCAAGAATACTTTGAGGGAACTAGGTTTGTGTTACCGCTCTGGGATGTGCGTTCGGTCTCTGTACGGGTGTTAGATGGTGAGTTGGACTAGATGATCCTTGTGGGTCCCTTCCAACTCACAGTATTCTGTGAATCTGTAAATAGAATGCCTACAAGTGTTGCCATGTGTGGCTGCCTGCAAAGGGAGAAAGAGGCAGGCTAAGAAAATTGCACTTTTCACAGCTTCCCACCCCGACACGGTTCTGGAGAAGGACTACGGGCATAATGAGGTTAACTGCTTTGAGAGGCCTGTGGGTGTGGCCCCACTGTCTGCAAGCCTTTTTCGGATGAAACTGCCAGCAATGTTAAGCTCTAAGAGCGTGTCCAAAGGAGGACAAGGAAGATGGTTAAGGGCCTCGAGGGGAAGCTGTAGAGGCAAAGGTTTTCTCAGTCAGCTCAGCCTGGCCAAGAGGAGACTGAGGGGAGACCTCACAGGTTCACAGGTTATTCTGAGTTGGAAGGGACCCACAGGACCATCGAGTCCAACTCCCCAGCCATTCCCACCCAGGGATTGAACCCACAACCCTAGAGCCAGACCTAAATCTCTGCCTGATTTCAAAATTATTTAGGTGTAAGATTACTCCTAAAGAGCCTCAGAGCTCAGCCTATGTGGCATGGCTGGTGACTAACCCTTCAGCAGGATACATTAGCCTGGAGAAGTTACCACACAACTGGGACTGCACCATTTTCAATTCAGCAGACACAGGACCACAATTTGAACAAATATCTATTTGAAAAGATTACACTGCAAAAAGAATCTGGTTACAACTCAATTTCAAGTACATTTTATAAGAGGTGACCAGTCCTTAGACTGCCTGAAGAGCTGGATCCATCAGAGCAGCTGATGTGCCCTGGAAGATCACAAGGCACTGCCTAGAGGTGGCACCTCAGTCACAGAGGAACACATGCATCTACTGCATGAGGGAAGTGGCAACAGTCCTTTCATATGGGCAATTTCTCCATGTACCATTTCAGAATAACAATATCCAGGGAGTTCCTGTCAGAAGATGGGAAGCACATCTGGGATATCCATGCAGAGACTACACAGGGTAGTTACTTGAGCACAGATGGAACCATGCTGTAACAAAAAAGAAATTGTTCTTCCCAACTGACAAATGAGTATCCAGTCATGTAATGGTTTGTCCTGACTTGTACAGGTCTCAAATGCTGTTACTAAAGGTCAAAATATTTTAGTACAGTGATGCCAAACAACAAAAATGATTTCCTGCCTAATGGTAAAAAATGAAACCAGCATAGATCTGCTTGCATTTCCTTTTTTTAGTGAAGGAAAACACACCAGTTAACAAATCTAAGCTTTCTGTATGTTTTAACACTTTTTACTGCATGTACTGCAGCAGAACAAGCTCTATATGCACATGTGAAAAACAAACCCTCCTTTTCCCCAAAACCTTGGCTATCTACAAATACAAAAATGCAGGCTACAGAAAGTGCATGATACAGTCAGGCTGCTGTAGAGCCACCAACTGGGAGCACAGAGACTTAAGAAGCAACAAAAACAACTTCCTGGATCTCACCAAGACCAGCAGGATTTCTTTCCACAAGGAGGGGTTTATTAGCAGCACCTCCCATCTTACCAACATCCTCCCTATTTCATTTCAAACACTAAACATGGCTATATATAAATGTGCTTGTTCAGGATCATTCCATTTACAAAAAAAGTGAATTTCAAACTGGAGTAAACATAACAGCACATTCAAATCAGGTTACCTCCATTAACAGCGAGTTTGCTCACTTCACTTGTTTATATACAGTTCACAAATCCTATGAGATTTATGACTAAAAGGATAACTCTGCACGTGTTTCTTCTGGTGTGGTGCCATCATCCAAGGTCTGTAGGTCTAGTGTATAAGCTGGGCATCTATTACTGCAAGTGCCAAATCACAAGTTTGCCCAGATTGCACCTCTTCAACTAGTAAGAACTGTGCCCTGAAAGAAGAAAAGTTTAAGGCACAAGTCCAAGTCTTTTTCCTGAAATTTTCATCCTGTGTACATCATCAGCTGTAAGAAAAGCCATTTTCTTCATGTACTTTTTCTCATTTGGGGGCTCATTCCATTGCAAAGTCAAATCCTTTTAAACCTTTGATTGGTTCCCTGCTTTATTGATGGCTGCCCTCTACTTTGGGTGGATTTGAATAATGTCTTTTATCCGTCATTCTAAGTTCTAAAATTGTGATGCATTAGTGTATCGAACATTCTAGCATGAAGTTTTTCATTTTACGTGCTGTAAAACTGTTTCACCAATACATCCCGCAGGCCAGAGTATGATGGTGTTAGCGATGTCAGGCTGAGGCCATCTACTGGTTATGTTGAAAAACCACTGTTATACGTAATTCTAAAATATGAGACATAATATATGATAATTTGGAATTGGAATAGCAAGAAGAGGGGATCAGAGGTTTGGGATTTACTGGTTGGATGCTGATTCACAGATTATTGTGAGTTGGAAGGGACCCACAAGGATCATCGAGTCCAACTCTTAAGCCACACCGCTGCCTACCCTTCGGGAATTGAACCCTGGTCTCCCGCATGGCAGGTGGGGACACTCTCCACTGTACTGAAGTGGATTTACATCAACATATAGTAATAGATTAATCACCAAATACGTGATGTTTCTTGTGTGAGAACAGGACAGCAGAAGGACATGGCACAGCAGCTCATGCAGGAAGGCTGTGTGGGGAGGGCTCTCCCATCTGCAAGTAGCTCGACAGAGCAGGGAAGTGCTGAGGGCTCCGGGTCCTGCCAGAACGGTGGGCACTCCCCTCGGAGTCAGAACTAGTTTGCCTCCTGAGACAGCCCTGTGAAGTGGGATGCCCACAGCAGAAGGGCCTCTCCCCTGTGTGGGTCCGCTCATGCTTGAGAAGTTCTGAGCTGGTCCGACACCTCTTCCCACACTTGGTACATTTGTAGGGCTGTCTCCCAGTGTGAGTCTTCTGGTCCTGAATCAGATTGTACCTGACACTGAAGCTGTGCCCCCATTCCAAGCACAGGAGGGCTTCTCCCCCATGTGCAGATGCTGATGGGTGCTTAGGCCAGAGTGGTCTCTGAAGGTCTTCCCACATTCCCTACACTTGTAGGGCTGTTCCCACTCTTCCCCAGTGTGGATCTGCTGGTGGCAGATCAGGTGGTCGCTGACACTGAAGTCCTTCGCACATTCCAAGCACTCATAGGGCTGTTCCCCTATGTGAACCTGGTGGTGGTGAGGAGGTGGGAGCTTTGGCTGAAGCTTTTCTCACATTCCAAGCACTCATAGGGCCTTTCACCAGTGTGGCTGTGCCGGTGGGTGAGGAGTTGAGAGCTCCATCTGAATATCTTTTAACAGTAGGGGCACTTTTGGAGTTTTCTCCCCTGCCCTTATGTGCTGCTGCACACCTGGGTTGGAGCTCTGGATGAAGCTCCAGCCCCCTTCCCGGCACATGGTTGATCTTTCCTCCTCAGAGCGCCCTGGGCTGAGTTTGCATTGGAGTAGATTCAAGATATTGTTTGTAAAATTATCAATATAATTTTAATCATAATTTATTTAAGTGCTGAATGCTATTCAAAAATTGTGCTGGAAAGTGTTCTCTATCTGCTGTCAGGAGTTTGCAATGTTTCCTCCATTGCTGCCTTATATATCTAGTTTATTTAGCTGACTTTTCATGGTTAACTGGCTTACTTGTTACTGTGCCTCGGCTGCTTAAACTCCTGCCACATTTGTGACCTGGATGGCTTAGAAGTGTATTTGCCTGTCATCTTTAGGCTTGGCATGTGACTGGCTACAAAAGCCTTGGGAGAAGGTTTTCTTGTTTTAGGTAAGATAGATGGAAGATGCTCAATCCAAATCGAGAGAAACACAATGGAACTAAGATTGCTCTGTGAGGCAGCCTTGAAACATTGGAGAAGATGGACTACTTAGGAGATCAATTAGATGATTTCCCTTGCTATCATGGGAAATAAAGGGTACAAATACACTCAATTAAAACAATACAATATAATGAGTAATGTGTTTCAGGGTAGACTTTTTTCTGCTGCTTTCAGCATGTTTCTCTAAAAGTAATTGGCAAGTAATAACTTGTCCAATATATAGACAAAGAAAAGAAGTCTTTTGGTTCATTTGCAAAAAGTGTCTTAATCTCTTAAGAACTAGTGAAGTGGGCCTACTTCATGGTTATGTTTGGAATACTTTCTCATTTGTCTGGCTATTATGCACTTCCAGTTTTAAAAAGGATGTATGTGGTGCAAAACTGGTATTGCTGCTATGGGAGCTATAAGTTGGTGCAATTGAATGGAAGCTGCTTGTTACTGTCTGAGGTTGCAGCACATCAGTACCTGGATACTTGCTCAGATACTAAACCAATGTGTAAGGAGACTGGAGTAGAGGGAGGTTCAAGACTTTGGGATACGAGTATGATCAATAACACCTTAAGTCTTATTGCAAATACTCTTGTATGAAGTGCTTCTGCATTTATTGTCATAGGCTACTAATGCAAGCAGGGCATTAGCACTTCAGCTGAATGATTTCTCAGTTTGAAACAACCTGCTTTGGAATTTTTCAGTGTTTTCAGGGATGTAGTGAAGAGCTTTACAGAAAAACTTTCAACAGAGGAAGTAAATATGTTAAATAAAGAGCTGTTTTAAAGAATTACCTGACCCCGAAGTTCTGGCAAACATGGTTGCAATGGTGGGCAAACACAAAACTAAACTGCAAGTGAAATGCTGCGACACTGTTACAGCCTCCAGTAGCAGGATAGTGTGATTACCCTGGTACCTCCTACCCTTAAATACATAAAGCCATGTCATCTCTGTGCATGTAATCTTTTTATAATAACACAGTGTGATTAATCCTGAAGAATCGTGATCATCAGGTGCAGCTCTTGTAGCTACAATAGACTGTATAAATATTGCACACTCAACATAGTGTTCAGCTACCATCTAGTGGGGAATTTGAGATAGTGGTCTGAAAATGCAAAGCCATTAAAACATCAGGAACAAAACTATGGAGTCAGGTAAAAGAATTGGTAATTATATAGTAGTATAGATTGATGCTTACAGGATTTTACAGATTTGCTAATTTGGCCACATGGATTTTTCTCTGTATCCAGACACTGTTTCTTAGTAATGAGCTTTAGGCTGTTTAGATTAAAATAAAGTAGATGTCTTTGGGAAAGGCAATTGTGAGTTAGTCTGTTAGGAAAAAATACTAATGAAAAACAGTTTCCTTGTCTGGAAACTTGCCTTTTTTTTTTTCCCCAGCCTGCAGTGAACCATGGCTCTTTATTAGCTAGTGGTGGAGTGGCAGGATCAGTGGGTTGTCACAGGAACCAAACTTACTTGCTCTTAACAATACAATAGGGAAGGATATTTAGCTTGAATTTCCTTTCCTTATTCTTCATTCCTGTAATGCAGGGAGCCTTCTATAGGCATCTACAAAAAAAAAAAATAAATTAAAAATAATGATCTTTTCATTGACTGCTTGAGACCAAAATGGGCTGCTGTACTAGTAAGAGCACAAGAGTTGTGGAATCTATCTGGAAGCCTGGAGGACAGCCTGAGGAAGATAAAAAAAATGAAGCCCCTGGCACAGAAACAACTGCTGATGCTCTCCAAACCTGGGCTGTAAAGGACACCCCAGGTGACATAACAAATTGAAATTGGATATTGATGTGCTTCAAATACACACTGTAACTATGAAGTAAGCAACCTGCTTATTGGCATTTTGTGCTTGAAAGGATTGATCTTTGTTACTGACACTGTGGAGCTAAAGGCAAGTTTCATATTGGATCTTAACCAGATCTGTGCTCACAGACACTGGTGTGGGATTGCCATCTCAGCTGATGGATGTCACATGAGAGGCCTTACCCTCAACATTGCCTCCTGTGTACTGGTGCTGAGTTTGATGTCATCTCACAGAAGTCAATGAAGCCTTAAATCTCAGACACTGATTTTAAAATGAAAGCTAAATCTAACATGTATGTATCTCTTTTAATTCTGACTCTGAAACAATTCTTATTGCAATGACAAGTATAAAAAGCAGTTGTATTTGCTGTATAATTTGAATGTGTTATCTCATAAATATCTTGCAGATGTCTACCTTAGTATTTAAAAACAGAAGTTCATATGAATTTGTCTATTTCCAAATGTAAAAAGTTAAGTTCATATTTATGTACTATACAACTCTAATGTATTTGATCATAGTGAACTCTGTTGCAGTAGTTTAAGAGTCCTAATTATAATCTGTCTTGATTTCCTCTTGGTACAGACTTCTAACAATTCCTTTGCAGTTCTGTGGTTAAAGATAAAATTGAAGAAAATTATTGCTCTAACAAGGCCTGTCCCACTTTGGTTTAGGTTGGTAAGACTCTGCCTCAAATTTACCTGTTAGTTATTTTGTTGCATCTATTATTAACATTTGCACTAGAAGGTGTACATATGCCAAGACACACATGGCTAGGTGTGTCTTTGTGAATTAGCCAATACTAGTAACTTTTTCTCCTTTTATAAAGAAGTCTGATAGTCCTTAAAGCTCATTTATGAAGTGCTTGTGAATAATGCTTATGTATATTTGTTTTGGTAAGGTGAAATCTGCTTTGTATGTCCATTAGAAATGTTATATAGTGTATATTGAATACAGGTCTGAAATTCAAACATACAAACAGAGCTTGTAACTCCAGGTAGGTGATGTATTTACACAGCTGAATGCTTGTTCCATAACAGCACTGAGATGTTAGTTTTTTGATAGCTATACATATATAAAAACTAGAGAACAAGAAAAATACATCTGTTTTTATCAAATACCCTGTTTTTATGAATGTGGAAGCTTTTAGAGTTATTTGAGTAGCCTATTAACAATCTGAGCCTGGTGCCTGGTAGCTTTACCTCATTCAGGCATTTCTATCTTAATTGCTTTAAAGTAATATAGTGATTCATTCAGTAAAGTATAGGTAGGAACTTGTAGGTGTTTCTGAATTCTGAATAAGCTCTCGTTTAGTACTGAGTTTGTGCATGGTTTAGGCTCCCAACCAGGCATGTACAGAATACGTTTGACTATCCGTTTGTAAAACTGCAGGTGAGCTGTTTCTGAGGGGTGGTGGTACATTGCCTAAGAGTCAATGGCCAAGTTCTTTTATGAAGATGGGCTCATTTGGCTGTGAGTGAAAGTTGCTGGAGACTAAAGGGGTTTTATTTATCAGCTGTTGAGGTTTTCCTTGCAGGGGATGTAGCTGGTGTCTAATTTTAGATGAATATTTTGAGAATTACTTTGAGATGTTTTGTAGGTGGTGCAGGTGTTTCTCATCCAAGTCACTCCAGCTGTTTGAAGTTGTGTGCACCTGGTCTGAGAACTGGGAGTGGCCACTGTTGTCAGAGTTGCCTGTTGCTACTGATGGTATTCATGGTGTGTATATGTTCTTTGTCTCATGTGAACAGGATTCTAAGTTCTTAGGGGTAGTTTGGGACTCTAGGTATCCATATTTGTTCGTATAAAAGCCCCTTGATGTGCTTCTCCTCCTCTGAAAACCTGGTGCAGGATTTCTTAGTGCGTTTACAGCCCCACTGTGTTACAGGAGGAGTTCTAGAAAAAATAGTACTGCTTGCACTTCTAACTACCAGTTTTGTTCCTGCACTTTACAGCTGACAGTTCTAACATGAATTTTTAAAATGGCACTTGATTCTCAAGTACTGAAGACATTGAATGGTGATTTAGCCCTTCTTGATGCAGAGTTGAAGCTAAAGAACTTACTAGCAGTTTATAGAGTATTTGCACCAAAGAGAATTTATCATTCTAAGCAAATTATTTTTTCTGATACTTTATTGTATTCTGGAAGTTAAGGATATGGTGGGTTAGGATTTTAAGTTAATGGTACTGAATGTCTTGTACTGGATTGTCTTAGTCATTGCACTCAAGTTCCTTGTTCTTTTGTTTTCACTAAAATAATCCAATAATTCTGTGGTCTGCTTTTTGGATTCCTTTTACTCGGACCTCTGCTTTATTAAACAATATTTTCTTCCCACTAAAAAAGATTATCTAATATTGCATTCTACTACATTGTCCTTGACATCTTCCTCTCTGGCACGTGTAATCTCGGGAAGTCTCAGAGATACTGCCCTTCAGAGCTGGGGAGTTGGGGTCTGTTGTAGAAGTTTAAGAAGATACTGCTGAAGAGGGAGATGGAGATGCAGATCAGCTTGTTCATATGTAGAGCAATGGTTTTAGATCTGTCTCTACTGGATCCACCTGCAGCAGTGTTTGTGGAGCCCTGGGCAGGCCTGGTGAGAGATGCCTTGGCTGCTGGTAATACACAGAAGCTGTTCATTGTACTGTGATGCATAAGGGAACTTATGCTCATGCAAGAGTTGCTACATAACTATTGAGCAGCTTGAATATTCTGAGACCTGGTAGTGCCTACTGTTTTTTCTAAAAAAAAAAATAAAAAAATAAAAATCAACCCTCCCCCAAACCAACCAACCCAACAAAAAGCCTCCCCCAAACCCCAGACAAGCAACCCCTCTTGACTTGTATGTCTTTTTGCTCATCTGCCATGCAGCCATCCTTAATGAAATGTCCTGGGGGGCTGGAAAGGACTACGCTGATGGAATTGCAGAACTACTGGAGAGTACTGGTTTTTGGGACTTCATCAAATTTAGTAAGAATCATTATTTGTGTTTGCCTCCAAAAATGTCTTACTGTGGTGATTAGTGTTTATCAAACATTCTAGTTAGAGGTAATTTCTTGAGTGTCTGTATGCATAAAAGTATACATAGATAAATGANAAGCAGCTCAACATTGCTCTTAAACTGGGGAGCCCAGAACTGCACACAGAAATCTTACTTTTTGTTTCCAAAGGACTTTATTCCATAGAAAAAATGAATACAACTTATCTGAAAAGTTGCAAACAAATTTTCATGTATGTGCTATGTATTTTATTCTCAACTTCAGCAAAAGTATGGGGTGACAGTAAATCAGTAGTCTGAACTGGAATTGGTGGCAAGATCTGTGTGCTAGGCCTTTTTGGAATTAAGTTCAGAGGTTATTTAGTGGGAAGGGACCCACAAGGATCATCCAGTCCAACTCCCAAGTGAACGCCCACCCAGGGATCAACCCACCGCCCTGGAGCCACGGGCACCACACTCCATCCATCCAAGCCTCCCACCATCCTTACAGTCTGCAGTTAAAAATGCTGTTTTTAATAACCAAAATACCAGGAAAGTTGGATTAGATGAAGTGAAATGTCCATTTTCTTATCCTCCTCTCCCAGCTGTAGGATACCTAGTCTATATAAAAATACTTGGTGAGACCTGTTAAATTTCATGGAAAGCTACTGAATCCCTGAAGCAGTGGAATTGAGTTACTTTTGAGGAAACTCTCTGCAGGCCGAGCCCACTGGAGGGCAATGTTGTAAAAGGAATTACGTGTCTCAAAGCTGCGTTAGGGAATGTGGGCTCCCAGTCTTTGCAGAGGACCAGTAGGGAAGAATGCTGAACCCTAACCTTGCATAGCTCTTAAAAACATGGAGCCTTCCTGATTGATGGATTCAACCAGCAAGGCTTTGATCTCATTTTTGTATCGTTGTTGTGAATTCAATGCTTAAAGTTTTTAATTCAGTGCTTTTATGTTCTGAAGTGTTTTCTGTTGTGCCTGTTGGTCACATTCGGGCACCTGTAGCGCTACATTTTGGAGACTACGGGCAGGCTGGGTTTTTTTGTGTGCCTTCAATATATTAAGCTCTTTAAACTGCTTTTGCTGTTGTGTCAAATATGACTCCCAAAGGGTACAAATTACTTCTAAAATTAGAGTTAAGTGGTAGTGAAAGATAAGGTCAGTGGTTCAATGGAGAATCCTGTTGGGAGGCCTTTGAGGAAATACATGCTGCCTCTAAATGAGAGTTACTTTGAAACTTACCATTGTCTTTGTTCTTCAGGGGCTGAAAAAATGTGCTTTTGATTTACAGAAATGTAATGGTGGCATGCTGGGGAGAGTTCAAAATAATGCTGGAGATGAAAGATTTTTATTATAATCCATGTTTTGAACTGCTGTGTACTTCTTAAATGTGAGAAGAAAATAGTCCTTACACACAGTTAAAATGACAAGTTTAGAATTTCTGTCTTCAGGTGATGATTCTTAACAAATTGGAAACAAATCCAAAATTATAGTGGTAGAATTAAAATCTGTTTTAAATGTATTTCTGTCTTTTTCAGTGCAGTAAGACAAGTAATTACTTTTAAGTGTACAGAGGTCTTGTATGGCTAGATGATACCATTAAGAACGTGAATTCTTCAACTGAAACACTTGGATGGGAGAAAAATTAATTATCTTTTATTCACAAGTTTGTGCATGTAACTCCAAACATAATGAATGTTTGAAAGCAAACATTGACTGAAACCTATTTCCTGTATTTATCATGCAGTTCTGCAGTTAGCAGAAGTGATCTCAAATTAAAAAGAATACTTGTTACAGCTACAAAGTAGATGTAAAAACTTACTTAAAGGCTGTCATAGTAAATATTCCTTTCTTACATCCTTGATTCTTCCATCCATTTAGCTTCTGTCAAGGTAAAATTGCTGTTTTCTAGTGTTAGTTCTAATCTTAGATTATCTACCAAAAATATCTCAGATAAATACTGTAAATACTTGCTGTTTGTGGTTAAATTCCTAGGCCCTGTCATGATGTGAAATAATTTTTCTCAAGGGGTCTTTCAAGAGAAGCTTATAGTAGACTATGTCTCAGCTGTATGTATGCTCTTTCTTATTGTCCTTGACAGAGACAGCTAGGTTGAGCTCTGTCTGGGCTTTCGCTTCTCTGGTTTTCCTCCTGCACCGCTTAACAGCTTCCTTAAACAGACTCTGACTCACCTCCCCTTTTTTCCAAAGGTTGTACATCCTCTTTTTCTCCCCCAGCTCCTTCAGGAGCTCTTTGCTCATCCAGACTGGCCATCTGCCCCTCCGACTCACTTTTCGGCACATTGGGACCGCCTGCTCCTGTGCCTTCATGAGCTCATTCTTAAAGTATGTCCAACCCCCCTGGACCCCTCTGCCATTAAGGGCTTTTTCCCATGGTACCCTCTCAATCAAGTTCCTAAACAGCCCAAAGTTAGCCCTCCGAAAGTCGAGCATGGAGGTTTGATTTGTGCCCCTTCTTGGCACATAGCCGATGGAGAACTCTATGATCTCATGATCGCTGCATCCCAGATTTCC
>WEKX01001241.1:0-25932 GCA_013390025.1 Pitta sordida | reverse complement strand
CCCCTTCGAATTTAGTTTAAAGCCTTGGCAATGAGTCTTGCAAGCCCTCTGGCCAACACCCTTTTACCCCTGTTTGACAGATGCAGCCCTCCAGGGTCCGCTAGCCCTGGTTTGGAGAAGGACGACCCATGATCGTAGTACCCAACGCTATTTTGCCAGCACCAGCCCTTAAGCCATTTGTTAAAAGCAAGGATCCTCTTGCTGCACCTGGGGTTCAGTCCCGCCAATACAGGGACAGAGCAGAAGACTACCTGGGCCCCTGCCCCACTGATCAAATTACCCAACTCCTTGAATCCCTCCTTGATCTCCCTGGTACCCCTCTCATTGATCTCTTCACAGCCGGCCTGCACGACCAGCAGGGGGTAATAGTCTGAAGGCTGAATTAGGTTTGGCAGCCTCTCAGCAATATCACGTACCCGGGCCCCAGGAAGGCAGCAGACCTCCCTATGGGATGGGTCCGGCCGACAGATGGGCCCCTCTGTTCCTCTTCATTGAGTCTGTGCTTTAGCATCATAACTCCTGAATCCTGGCACAGTTTTTGTCTCTGTCTCTCTACTTGTTCCTGATCTCTTATGGAATCAGCTTCCCAGCCCTCGTTCATTTGATTTAGACTTTCCAGAGCTTGTGTTGACTCTCCTCTGTCAGGTTCCTTATTTAGTGTGTGCCAGAAGAATGCAATGGCTTGGTTTGCAAGTTTTTCTCACTTTGGTTTGTTTTGAGACTGCTGCTGTCTACTGCTCACCTCAGAGCCCATCTGGATAGTATTAAATCATCTAGTAGGATCAATGTTAGAACTGAGCATTATTTGCTTGTTTCATTGTGATATTTTTATGAACGCTTGTTTTGTGTTCTGAAGCAATTGTTTTGCTAAGAGATTCCTTTTGGAATGACAGTGATTTGAAGACCCACAGTTTATATCCAAGTCTCTGGTGTCTAAAATGCAAGTGCAGTCTTTTCTGCTCTGAGAGGTTTTGTTAGATGTCACTGTTGCTTCCACTTTCCAAATCAGTTTTGTGTGATTGGTCACTGAGAATGCTGAAGATGTCCTCCTCTCTTTTGGCTTCTCATTCAGCTAAGTGGTCTCTTTCAGACCACTCTTAATAACCAATGGCTCTACATCTACAAGTACTAAAATATTAAACAATTATTCTTTTTTTTATAAATTACCAGTGTTTGCACATATAGATATCAACCTGTGCTCAGTAAGGTGTCAGACCCCTGGAGCTCAAAGGAGTTGGGGCCAAGCTTCTGTCCTTAGTTTCTCCAAGTTTATCACAATGTTTATGCCCACACTTGCCCATGATTTATTCTTTATCCTATGTTTTCATTCTTGAGGTCTCTTGGTTTGAAACAATTCTCCTGGTGCCCACAGTGAGTCTGGTATTTGAACATTTAGAGTAGTTTTCCTTGCTCCTTAATTATTTTCACCTGGAAGACAATAATATTGAAGTGAGATATAATTGCTCTGTTCAAACTATGTTAGAAGGTTTTGATGGGTAATGGTACTTTGAATTGCTGCAAGCTGGATTTTGTTACTGATGACTGTCAAAATGCTTAGATATAAAATCTTGGGGCTACATGGACGGTAATAGTGAGCAGTTGTCACAAATGGGGAAGTCCAAGAGAAATACTTGCTTAATTTTTTCTGATGATTTTGTGTCTTTTTAAAAAGTTAAGATTCTCATTCAACCAAATGGAAACTTAACATGAGTATTCTGGGGTATTTTTGAGTTCTGCAAAACTAAACATGTGGAAGCTAATCATCAATTTGAGAAAAGTAATATTGGAAAATCATTCCCATGCAAACAGATTATTAAAATTAAAAAAAAAAAGATGAAAATGAAACCATTCTTTCCCGGAAGATAAATGTGAAGCACTTTATTAGAAAAGAAAATAACTTTTTAATTGTAAATGCAGTAAGGAAAAATACTACTTCAGTTTCATTGAAATTGATTGGTGCACCTGCAGAGAAAAGCAGCTTTATCATCTCATTATCAGTCAATTAATATTCAGATTTAAATGTGAATACTGTTGCAGCTAACTGTAAATTAATGATTTTATTGAAGTCTTAAGAGATGAGGAAAAGTATTCTTCTGCAGTGCTAAATGAGGTCATGTGGGGAAAAAATAAAAGTGAGTAATTCTGCTAGGGATTTAAAAATGTTTTCAGTGGTTCCAGAGCTTTAAACAAATACCTTATTGAAGTAAACTTTCATTTTAATCATATGGAAGTTTGTTTATAAGGTGTCCTACTGCTTATATTGGTAAACCTTCACATTTAGACTTCCTAATATTTCCAAATGGGAGAAGACTTTTCTGAAAGTTAGAAGAAGAGATTTGCATATGAAAATGGATGCAATATCTAAATGCTTATCAGACTCCAAACCTTGAAGTTCAGCTTGGACAATTCCACTTTCTCATTCAACATATGCCCTGTTTGGATTTCCCTGGAAATTCCCTGGGTGGGACTTCTGAGGTGCTGCAGTTAATCCTTCAAAGGTGTCAAGGTATCAAAAGACGGAAGTGAGCTGATCACAGCTGAGGTTTGCATGTCCTGTCATGTATTTACCTGTTTGGACTTGTATTTAAATCATGCCTTTTGTTAGTGCATTGAATGGAAGTGTGATAAGATTGCCTCCTCCCTCAAAAAAAAAAATAAAATTAAGGGCATTATAAGTCTTTAAAATGGAAATACACAGCAAAAAAGCTGTTAGAGTGGTTGAAGTTTATGGTGAATCCAATTCCTGGATTGGATTTTGTTTCATAAACTAGAATATGTAGTGCCTCTAGGATACTAAATGTTGTGTATACATAGAGGAAAAAGTGTTAACCTGGAGAAGTATTGGAGTTGCTTTGACTTTCAGTGACTTTTGCTGTACATGGAAGTTAACTTTAATAAGTATGTGGGCAGGGAAGAAAAATTCTACTTGGGGTGTAGAACTCTACCAACATTTAGTGTTAAGTTATTCATTTCATATTTTCACAAAAAAAAAAGAAATGGGCAATAAACATTTGATTGAAAGCAGCTGCTGGCTAATTCTCCTCACTAAGAGCTTGGGTAACCGAAAAGGAACTCAATAGAGTATAAATAGTGATCTCCTTCATGCACTGGCAAGCCATTTCAGTTAGTGTCAAGGGGGAGGAAATAGTGATCTGCTTTGCATCATTTTTCATATTGGAAGGAAATCCTCAGCTGCAAATGACTGGAATTGGTACAAAAGTTTTGTAGTGATCTGCCTTATCTGGATAACATCAAGGGGTGAATATGTGCCTGTCCTTCAGTTGTGTGTGTGGGTTTGGTTTTGCTTCCTGGTTATTTTTTAAATAGCAACAGTGAACAAATGAACTGGTTATGAAACTCAGGATGAATGGTAAAATTTCTAAAACTTGATAATAATCAAAGGCAAAGCAGTGGAGTGAACAGATGGCTCATATCATAATTGTGACTTTCAATGTCTTTAAACAAAAAGCTGCTCTGTAGCTCTTAATGTGTTCTTCATTTAGAAAAATGCAAAGCCATTGAAAACTTTTAAAATTTCCTAAATAATCCTTTGTTTATTTTTCTGAGGAGGAGAAACATTTCTGTTGAAGACTTGCCAATTATGTATCTCCATATTTTGTAGAATTTTCTTCCCCCCTTCCCCTCTGATTTAAACCTGGTCTGACTGTAAGTGTGGTATGTACATGTGCAAAGGGGCCTTGGTTCCAGCTCAGGTGGGGTGAGGGTGGCTCCTGCAGTGGCTGCTGGATGGTTGGACAGGGAAGTTTCCTCTGCAGTAGTTCAGTACTTTCAAGGGACTGATGAGCTGGAAAACCTGCACAGATTCTGTTATGAAGTTGTTCCATAACTTCATACATTATCCCCTGAGAACAAAACATCCTGACTCAAAATCCACCGACTGATCCACTGTTGCAGCTGTCAAAGAGAATTTACAAGGAGAGACTTTGTGACCCTGTAAGAACTTACTGACTTTAGGGGAATGTGTTTTAGTGTATGATGCTCTTGAACTACCTATCTGCTACTTGAGAGTGTTCTTATATTTCAGAAATGTATATCTTTCTATTCAAACTTCAGTTTTATTGTCTGTTATTTGAGCAGGTACCTGATATCAACCAAGCAGCATACACAGGATGTAGGTTATAATTCTGGTGTATGAGAAATGTAAAAATTGAAGAGAAGGAAAATTGCCTATTGATGTATGATAGTTCACAAATATACAACTGCAGAAGCAAATTGTTTAGAAGTGAAATGTATAGAAGAGGAATAAATAGAAAGCTAGTTCAATGTCTGCTTCAATCATTAGCAAGCTTTTCCCCATGATGCTTAATTATCTCATTTATCTAATCTAGTGAGCCATAAGACACTAACTGCTGCAAAAGCGCTGAGCAATCATTAGTAGCCCACCCCTGTGGGTAAGGTAGGTGGAGTAAGAGTAGATTCATTACAGTCTTTCCTGGAGATTACCTCTGTAGGCATCTGTTTAAGGAAACTATTACTGCTGAGGCTTTCCCCAGCTTCCTTCTTTTTAAATTGCTATAGCAAATCCAGATATTGATCTGAAGTTCCTCACACTCCATGGCTCCATTGAATGTTCATCAGAAGGAACTCAATCTTCTGCAAAAGATCTGTCATATTCTTTTCTTCCTTCCAAACTAAGTCTTCATTATCTTTGTACTGCATTTGATCTGACTTTTGATACCTGAATTTGTTGCATGGGGCTAAACCATGTTACGCTCTGGGATGTGCTCTCGGTCTCTGCACGGGTGTTAGATGGTGAGTTGGACTAGATGATCCTTGTGGGTCCCTTCCAACTCATAATATTCTGTGATTCTGTGATTTTAGGCCTTAGGATGATAGGTGTGTTAGTTGGGTGAGGTTATACTATGGTTGGACTGGACGACCTGTATGCTCTTTTCCAGCCGAAATAGTAATTCTGTATAATTTTGTATCTTTTAGCTGACTGATTTACGCATAGAATGTTTAGGCCTTTCATCCAATTTCCTTTTCCTTCCATATCACTTAATGTTACATGGCTAGATGAAGTGACTGGTTGTTGTCTCATAGCTGAATACTTGAAAATTACTGTTAAATATTCCAGATTATTCCACAACTGTAAAAGTAAGCTGGGAAGGGTATTTTGTACAAGACTGTTCTTTTACCTAAGAATATGATATTCTTTGGAATAATATGAAATACTTGTTGAAACATCAGAATTACATGTTTGTTCCTGATCATATGTAGACTTGAATGTTTGAGTCTATAGGTTCTTCTGTGCCATGTCAGTTCTAACTTCCTCTGCCTTAAGTGTACTAAGAGTTTGTGAGTCCACATAATGATACTTATAAAAATGAGAGGAAGACAAAATTATTATTATTTTGTGTTCTAATTAAAAGCTGTCTTTCCAATGAGGTAACAGTGAAATAGAGCTTGTTTGATTCCAGAGTTCCTGAGGTTTATATTTTCACTTCAATGCAAATGGAATATCCTTGTCATTGTATTACTGAGCACATATTTACAATTGATGGTGATGTTCCAATAATTGCCCAACTGCTGCCTGCAGAATTAAGTATATAGTCAGCACTTTCTCTTGACAACAGGAACTTAAGGATAAGAGGCATTTCTGCTTGTCCTCACCCAATTAGATGAACCAACCATGTAAATTAGGCAAAGCCAACTTTTCCTTTTGAGCATTTCCAGTATCTTTCCGCTGGGGAGCAGAAGCCTAAAACACAAACAGGCTTTGAAGATCAACTTAATACTGCAGAAACTGCAGCGGTTTCTCACTTTTCTTTCTGTGGTAGTGTTCTAGACTTATTTTTGGTAGTTGGGGAGGCAGAGTTATTTCCGTTATTACCCATTTTTAGATGCTGAGAAACTTTCTGTATACCTGCCCTGAAAACATAATACAGGCAGCCAAACCAGTAAGGATTGGATCATTGGGTAGACCAACACCACGTCCATCTGGGTCAGTATTTACCTGTGCCTTCTCTTCAGGCTGTTGTGTAATAAGATAAGAGTTAGGCAGCTGCCTGGTGTCATTGTTTGCTCAGTATTGTCAAAAAATCCTTTCGTCTAGCGGTATGGCATAATATTAGGCACCATTTAAACAATATGAAAACAATTCTGTTTTATAGAAATTGCTATAATTGTTGTAACGATATAATGAATATTTATGCTGAAGAAGAAAGTGATTTGAATGCTATATAGTTTTGTGAACCTAAGTATTCTTGACTGATCTTTACTTTAGATAGAAATAAAAAATTAATCTTAAATTGAGCTAATGGGAATAAAAATGCCATCAAATGCAGAAATAAGCTTAATGAAATTAATTAACTTAATGCTTACATAATTACATAAATTTAAATTTGTGAATAGATCACTCCAAAAGGAATTTACTGTCTTTGTACACTTGAAATCTATTTATTGTTGAAGTGAGGAATCGCTTGCATTTGACTGGCATTTTACCTCTTGTAAATAATCCACCGGTTAAATATGTAGGTTTTTTTCTAGATATGTAATATCAGGCAGTCTCATGTGATTGATACTGTGATTATCATTGGTTCCATTCTGTAGTTCTATCATTAGTACTGTTTTCCTACTCCCTTACCAAATTGAGATGGGAGGGGTGTTTTTAAAGTTGATTTGTAGAGTTTTTGTAGTGCTCTAGAGCTAGATACAAGAACTGATTAGGTTCCAGTGTACTAATGAAGTAACAGAAGAAACTGTTAAAAACTTCAAAATACAGTCAGCCCTTGAATACCACGGTACTGCGGGTCTTGTTACCCTTCCATGAAGCCCTCCATGGCGCTCCGGCGCTGTGTCAGCACTGCCCTGCTGTGTGTTGGTGTTTGTGTTGGCGCTTCCCGGCACCTGTGGCCGACCCATGCCATGGAAAACCCCTTTTCTGCTTGGCTGGGGACACTCATGTGGGGAGCTGCCCGCACTGCTGTCCTGGAGACTGGGGGTTTGATTCCTGCCAGGGAGGCAGTGGTGCCGTTTAAGAGCTGGACTTGATGATCCTTGTGAGTCCCTTCCAACTCAGAATATTCTGTGATTCTGTTGTCTCTCTGGGTGGGTAGACCTGGTCTCTCCATACTTGGGGTGGACATCTACCCTAAGAAAGTCTCAGACACCATGTCTAACCTGAGAGTGTGTAAATCTTTCATAACTGCACGAAGCCTCCTCACTCGGAGTCGAGCAGGTGCCGTGGCAGGGGAGCTGAGCTGGGGTGGGTGCTGCGGGAGGAGAGCGGAGCCACCACGGCTGCCTCAGGGCAGGCGCAGCGTGGGCAGAGCAGTGCACCCATGGTCTGTGCAGCACGGCGTGGGGCTTGATTTGAATATTCATGACTACCTACTTTGAAAATTCATGTGTCAGGTCATGTAGATGCTGTCACAAAATGGGCCTCCTTAATCACTGAAAAATCATGCTGCTAAGATGTGAAGCCACTGTCTGGGGAGCACAAAGTGGAAGAGGGCTGACTGTAGCTACAACCCATATTGATCAGATAACCTGACCCTGACTCACTGGCTTAACCTCAGCCTGACACATCACTGCCTCTCCTGATATACACTGGACTGAGCTGACTCTTACGACTGTCACCACACCTGTTCTGTTCTTTTTTGGTCACTGTGGAGTGCACCCTTAATGAGGCCACTGCCCTGTGCCAACCTTGCTGCTGTGCTTGCCCCCTGGCCTGTCTCCTCTGGTGGGAAGACCTGTTCCTGGTGCTTGCTGAGTCATGGCTTCTAAAATCTGCAGCAAAGAGGCTGCAGTAGAGAGAAATGATGGCAGCTCAAAAATGGAGTGTTGGATAGCTAAGTAATATCAAGGAGAAAATCCCAAACCTCTGGGAGATTTCTTGTATGGCATTAAAAGCAAGTAGGCTGAGTGAAAACTCAGAATACAGTAGGCAGTGGAAACGAATGTTTTTCCCTGTTGTGCAGGACTTACTGTTATTTTGTCAAACCTCACCTTACCAGATGAATGAAATCTACAGATCTAGAGAGGAGTCAACAGGGAGTTCAGGTTTGTTAGTAAATATGTACTGAACTAGTTGAAATGACAGGTATTAATCAGCAGATGTTTGATTGCATCCAAGGAGCACCGAAGTGTTGATGTAATGCAAAGTGGGTTCAGGTCAGGTATTCTTTCATGATCTCTTCACATAGCTGCTTAACTTGTGTTACTGGGGTGTGGGAAGAAGATTGTCCTGTTCTAAGGGAAACTGGTAGAACTGTGCTGTAGTGCTGTTAGGATGCATTACTATGATGGCAGAAGGATTTTCAGGTAGAGCAGGCTGTAATTTGATTCCATTAGCACTCCATTTGTAGTTCATATTGCAATGCCAAAACAATTTTGGGTCACCTGTGTGGGGTGTGGAACTTGTTGCATTGCCTTTTGATTAATTTTAATTGTCATTAGCAGTTCTAACATTACTTTGTAATCTTATGATCAACTAATTATAACATGTCTCCAATTATCAGATGTAGTCACAGTGAAAAGTAGACTTAATTGGAATGTTAATGCCATTCTAATGCAGGTCTATGTAAGGCATGTTGGGGTAATACACTGATTTGGATGATCATGTAATAGAAAAGGCAGAATGGTTTCTAGTTTTAGTGGCCTTAAGGACACAGCTTAATATAGGAAATCAGAGCACCAGATCAGGGTAACTGTTGGTAGGGTCTTTTCAGTCTTAAAGTTGGTGTAGGAAACTGATTTGACTGTAGGAATTGTCAGTATTTTTATTATTCCCCTTTTACTTTATCCTGTGTCAACCTTTGATATTTGTGTAGTAGCTAACTTGCACTATAAAACATCACACAAGCACTTATTCTATAGGGAGAAGAAATTAACTAATTATCAGGGATTTTTTTCTTTCCCCCATGCATTTAGTAGACAGCTAATATGGAGGCCTAGCAAGGAACTTCCAGTCATGGAGTTGGTCACTTAACTAAAAGTCAGAGAACTTCAATGGAGAGTGTTCTACACTAAAGGGGAGCAGAGCAAGTTCTGAAATGGGTTTGTTGGTGGTCAACAAACCAAAGAGGAAGGGCAGCAAAATGTGGATATTGAAATCTAAGGCATTGAAGGCTCTGGGCTTCTCCAGACTTTGCACTGAATGTATAGTTTTTTCTTAAGTAGCAGATAAACCCAAATGGATATATTATTACCTCACAAAACTACCTTTGCTTTGATTTTTCTCTTTGTAACTCTGCTAAAATAAAATGACGCCTGGCTCTCTGTATTTCTGCAGCAGCAGTGGTTATGCATATGCACAGGTAAAACCATGTCTCACACCTGTATAGAAAAAGAAAATTTCCTTGTAAAGAACTGTTCAGAGATTCACCCACTCTGTGAAACACTGTGGTAGTGTTTCTTTTTGTAGGATGAAAAATGGAAGAACCAGAACATAAAACATAAAAGAATAAAGGAGGGAAATGAAACTTGCACAGAAGCTTGATGATATATAAAATTGGTCAGCTGCAAAACAACAGACTTAAGTAAACAGCCTTGCCTTATAAAAAAGAAACAAATGTGGAATGTCAGCAAATGTCCTTTTCTGTAGTTTGGAACACTACTAAAATTGGCCCAGTGCCAGGATAAAAGTACTAGAAATCTGAGGATGCCTGAGCTGTGAAATTGGATGTACTGTGGATATTAATAGAACCTAGAGGATGTAAGTAATGAATTTAATATTGATTGAAATACCACTGTCTCAGTCCTGCCTTGGGTAACTACTGCCTTTGAAACTAGCCTGATTTTTATCGAATTATACATTCAAATGTTTCCTTGAAATGTTCTTTCGAATCAGTATAAAATATTGCATGTAGCTTGTGTGCCTTGATCTTTGGCTTCCATGACGACGGGATGCAGATAAATATATTTCCATAACAATTGTAGACAATGTTTAGTATCAGTGCTACTTTCTGTTAGTGCTGCTTGCTGCAAGAAGAAAATAGCATCACTTTATATGACTTGAAAGGAGCTTTTGTTGTAATAATTGAAGAAAAATGTGCACTCAGATGATCATCTGAGGAAAATTGACTGACAGTAAAAATGACACAGAGTAGGAGATGCTGTTTTGTAGTGATTTGAAGTTTTTCCTGACCAATTTTTTTCAGTGATGCTGTTTGATAGACTTGAAGGAAACTATTTAACTGATGTAACACCGAGTTCAGATCGGTGTGTATTAAACATGTGAAATGAGCGCACAACAGCTTTCCAATAAGCATCAACTGTTAAATTTTCACTTTTTCAAGCTTTGGTATTTTTCAAATTCAAGCCTTTTCAGGTTCTTGAATGCTACATAAGCGTTATATATACAGTGTATATAGATGGTGTCTATATACTTAGTGTATATAAATCCTGTATATCTATGCATAGCATATGCAGGAAGGAGCTGTTCCATCTCATTCAAACTGAGGAAAAATACAAGGACCTTTCAATCAGTGTTTATACATCTTAAATTGGCACTTAGTAATATCGTGTGAGCATAATATTGTGAAACTAGACACGTTTTAACAATATTTAATACTCTCATTTGTACCTTGTAGAGGATTGGAGACTAAATCAATGTGTATGATTTGAAGGCCAAGCTCTGAGTATTCACTCTTTAGTGAATTTGGAAGGTAAATTGATACCTCTGCTTCTATTGTGTTACATGAAGATGCATAAACAAAGGATCTGATCTGAAATGTTGTTGTAGCATCCATCTCTTACAGAATCTTGTGTAAAATTGGTGCTTCATGCACAGAATATTGCAAAGAATAACATTAAAGTACTGCATCTCTAGTTGCTGTTCTGGAGTTTTCCCTTTCTAGATTATTTTGTTATAACCCTTTCTGAAGTGTCACACAGATTTGCCACTAACTTGGAGATCCATGCAGTTTGCTGTATTTTATGTAGCTTATGTCTTCAGAACTTTAAAGAGGTTTTTTTTTGTTTTTTACATTTCTCTAACATGCATTTTGTTCTCAGCATTACAAAATAAAGGAAGTATTATGGACTTGAATTCACTTCCACTCTTCTTGTTACTGTTTTGAGTCAAGTCTTTATAGATATATTTAGATATAAATAGGTAGATCTAAAAGTAATTGTGTTTTCATGGCAATAACGGGTAGAACTGTTCAGCAGTGCCTTTCAGGTTATATTACTGTTTAGCCAGAGATAAATGAGACTATATTTGGAAAACTTTAACAGTGAAAACAAAGTGGCTGAAGAAGGCTTTCTTTTCAGGATGAAATATATTTTATAGTTGGGTAAAAAAAATTCTGTAAATGTAACCTTTGAGGTTTTAGTGATGTAAATGTTGTTTGTATTTTAAATTATTTTCTTTTTGACCTAGTTGTATTTTGTTCTTCGCCCATACATGTTTTTGATGCTTCACCAGCTTAATGGAGGATGGTATCTACCAACATGCTCAAATATATGATAAATATGGTTTACTTTATACAGAAAACACATTTAGTCCAAGTGCTGCCCTAAGTATTCTATTAAATAGCTGCTTAAAATGTGTCTTACAAGATGTTATCCCGGAATGGTATAACTTCAGTGTTAGGACATTATTTCACACTTGGTTATATTTCTGTTTTTCATCAAACAGTCTGTATTGGTTCCTGTGAGGTTTGTGCTTCACTCTTCTCATGGTTTTTTCTCAGATAAATGAGCAGCCCTTTGCAAAGGGGAATTAATTGCTTAGTTTTAGATGAGTGAGTACAGTGTACATGTAACATGTGTAAAATAGGGTTACATTTCTTGCTCACTGTTGTATCTGAATCCTGTGGCACAAGTACAGGGAGAATTGAGTCTTACCATTCAATTTCAACCATATCATATGAGCACAAGCACTGAATATTTGCAGTATTTAATGCTAAAAACCCAAATTATCAACACAAGGTTTTGAATCCCAGTTATGTATACTTCTGTATAAATAACAATGTTGTAAAAGGCCCTACTTAGCACCCTGATTTTTTTCTACCTCTAATATGAACATTAATAGAATATTTTGTGTAAACTACCTAGAGATTATAGTTGTATAACTGTCCAGGTTTCAGATGAGAAACAAATAAATGGAGTGTATATAAACAAGTAGTATCAGTGTAGACTGTTTTCTATCATGTGTTCCTGCCAAGGAGTCTAAATATTTTAAGAGACTCAAAGAAACTAGTAGTGGCAGATGTGCTTTGTGATTATTTCTGTATTGGGACTGATGTAAAACTCCAGATTCTCTTGGTGTTTGGAAAAGCTCAGTTTCTGGTTGTCTGGTGTGCCCTCAGTTGAGATGTTGGTAAGAGTCAACATTTGCTGCCTGTAGACCTGCAGGGAACCTTTAGTAGTCCTGGTCAGTGCTTGGCTCAGGCATTCCAAGTCAAACGGGATAAATTATACATCTCATCCAGGTGAATGTAAGTCTTGAGAGTGAGACATTGTGGTTAATAAGTGAACTCTAATCCTCCACTTCATACCATATTTCTGCAGCTTTTTTTTGTTTGTTTTTTGGCTTCTTCCAGCATCACCTTCCCCGACAGCACAAGCAATTATCCCTAAAGAATAACTAATCTTGACTTGGGGTACTTCATAAACCTCATTTATCCAAAGCTAAGACAGCACCTTCTATCTGGCCCTTGAAATATGGTGCATGAATGCATGGCTGACTCGTGCACTGATTTTCTTGAGTTAGCATTTCTAATTGCAGTTTGTGCATTTTCTCCTGCTGCAGTTCCCAAACAACTTAATGGGCCCTTACTGACTAAACTGGCTGCAGGCTTTGCAAACATCTGCCCTGAGATGATGATCTTGTAATTCTTCGGAAATGCCAGAGTCTGCATTCTCAGACAGGGTACAAAATGTCATTTACGACTTACAATTCAACACTACACCTTGTAAACCATACCTATTGTTAGTGGGAGTAAGTTATAAAATTAGGAAGCAGCTCTCAATGTATCCCACACAGTTATTTGATTTTTTAGAATATGTAGATTTAAAATACAAATTCTATAAAATTAAATGTAAAATTAAAATAATGTCTCTCTGTAGTAATTTCCATCCATCAGGCTCCCCAAACATTTCATGGTGATTTACACAGCTCTTGCTGTTTCATTCTCATTGAAAAACAGCAGTTATGCCTAGCTGGTTCTGGTTAGGGTAGAGTTCTGAATTCTGCTGAACTGCTTTGCTTCAATTTAGACTTGATTTCTATATTGTAGTAATGTGTATATTTTTCTTGACTTGAAATATTGAGATGGCATTTCTAATCTTGTATCCCTATAGTGGTCTAAGCTCTTGTGAAGAGGGTTTCATCAGTAGAAGCACGTGACAAGCTGGTATATACTTTTTTCTGGGTTTTTTTCCCTGTACCAGAAAGCTAAACACACAACTTATTTTTGGCTTTTTTTAATGATAGTGAACTCTAGCTGCATTTAGACTTAGAATTATCACACAGAATCACACACAGAATATGATGAGTTGGAAGGGACCCACAAGGATCATCTAGTCCAACTCACCACCTAACACCCGTACAGAGACCGAGAGCACATCCCAGAGCGTAACACCAACCTAGATCCCTCACAGTCTAGCAGGCCACTCCGAGCCGGAAGGGGCCCAACGTCATCCAGCCCTACACCCCATTTGTGCCATATTAGGTATAAGTCCTAGACAAGGAAGGCCAGTATCCGTTTGTCTTGAGGGCATGGGCTCTACCTACTTAAGCCCAGTTTTGCTTCAGCCTTCCTCTAGCAAACCTAAATCCTGCCTGTGCTCCAAAAGGAAGTAACACACAATTCAGTTCATTTTAATTTCGCTTCCTACTTCCAACTGCTTCTTTTTTTTTTTTAGAAAATGAGCCTTATGAAAAGCCTTGGAAGCTTGTGGTCCCACCCTGCCGTTCCAGTCTGTGTGCATGCAAGTCATCACTTTGCTGTAAGAATTTCTGTGAGATAATTTACTTCTCACTTCCTGGTAATCTACCCAAACCTCAAAAGCAACCATACAGTAGATAGAAACAAGAGTTTTCCAGACATGAGCCTTAAATATATTTGCAGGTGACGATTTTCAATGTTGTCACATCCCAGGTACTTCATCTTCATATATGCACTCTGCCTTTTGGAGATCAGTGCCCCTGCCTTTGAAAGACATCAACTACTATAGCTGGGTGTGTTTCTTGTCCATGAAGTTTTTTGCACACTTTTGTGCAGTGGACCTTTTAAAGCTCAGATTTATCAGCTGGGCAAAGCCACCAGTGACCTGATTGAACAGTCCTGCTTCAAGTGAGAGGTTGAACTGTGTGGACCATAGTTCATGTCTTCTAACCAGAGCTTCTAAACTGAATTCCAAAGCACGTCTTTTGTACATACAGCAAGCACCATTATCTTGTCTACAGGCAATTTTCCACTTTCAATAAAAATTTGGTATCTTAATTTCTGCCTCTGAATATCTTAAATGTTCAGAAAGGTGACTTAAGATTTTCAAAACGTAATGAGGACTTGAGGAAAGAGGCAGCTGGTGACATACTGGGTTTGCAAAACAGATGAGTCTGAGGGCCTAGAACAAAGACGTTGGAGAAGTTGTGAGACGCCTCTCAATGAACAGCTTTGTAACAGTCTCTGAGATTAGCCCAAATCCCAATTTATGACTCTGTGCTTGCGTTCCATGGTTTTACTTTGCTCTCTTCTTAGCAAGAAGATGAATATAATGGGTTCTGCTGTACAGCACACCTACTTTATTCGTATTTGGGGAAGCCTCCAGGCTTTGATTTCCTTTTGTCGTCAGACCCAAAGTAAAATCTTGCTTTTAAGTTGTGCATACTGCTATTAATTCTTATAATGAGAACTTTCTGGGACTTCTCTACTTGCACTTAATTGTACCACAATTAGTGTATCAGATGTGTTTAATAACTTAGAGTCTCCTGGCTTCTGGATGACTATAACCTTGGACGGTTTCAAGGAGGAATATTTCTTTAATGTCCTGAAAAATGAGTAATCAGAATTTTCCCCCTTTATCATACATGTCTTCTGTTTATGAGAGTAATTTGTGTAACTTGTTAATACTCCTTTTTTATTTCTTCCCATTTTCCTGTTCTTGTCACCGTTTTTGCTGAACAGTCAGCACCTCTACCGAATAGTTGTCACAGAACATTATTGCTTCAGGTGATATGGATTCTGTTGTGTGCCCTCTCCTTTTCCGGGGCTGCAGAGGTGACATGAGCAGAGCTGTGCCCAGCAGGCTGAGTGTCAGTGTGGTGTGAGCAGGATGAATCAGGTTACACAGTGTCACAAGGTACCTGTAGCATGGCCCGGTATGAAAGGCTGCTGCTGCTGACAATTTCTGCTGGATCAAGGGCAATTGGTTATTGCCAACCAAACTTCAAAAACCACATTGTACAAACTTAGAGCTCATAGTTCTTATTAAAATGTTTTCAGATGCTGAAGTGTGTGTGTATAACCAAAGCACTTAAATCCCGGGAATACCCAGCAGATGGCAGTTTGATCAAATGTGTGTTTGTTGAATTTACATAGGACTCTGAAAAGCTTTAAATACTTATCCAAATTTAATAAAACTCTGCTCATCGAGTCACATGCTTCCAGTTCTTTCACTGTATTGAAGTACATTAAGCTGGTAGTCTAGCTTCCTATAGTGTTTGGTGATATAAAAGCTGATGCTTTGAGTCTTGACTTAAACCTGTAAAATTAGGTTGAAACTTATCGCAGTAAATTTAGGGAGGCTAAAGTCACTTATGAAAGCTCTAGCAAATAAATAGCACAGTTTTTCCATGTTAGTCTGTTTTCTGGGTTTTGTGTTTGTTTGCAATACTTTATTTAAAATCCTTTAGTTACTTAAATGATGGACATAGAGACCCCTGAAACAAACAGTTAGAGCTGAAAGGGAAATGCAACACTCTCTAATAGCTGCAGTATTCACTCATAGATCCTGCCTGTGCTTGGATTTAGAAATATTCAAATAGTGATTCAACAAACAGGTGTCACCATCAGGAGCATAACAGAGATGGATTGGCTGGGGTTTGTATTCTGCTTTTGTTAACATGCTATTTCCTGAGTTTGATTATTGTGCAGACCAGAAATTACTCTTTGCATTTCTGCTGTTACTTTTCAGATCTGACCAGAAAAACCCAGCCATTGCTTCCAGCCCTCACTGGTGGTTGAGTTCTGGTGGTCAATGCTAGGCCACTAAAATAAAATAGTGAAATATTGCTGAATTTTAGCAGTTCCTGGTTTCGCAAAGATGGCTCAACAGGGATATATCCAATGCTTTTATTTCCTAGCTGGATTTTCCCTATCATAGGAACACTTGCAAGTGCTGCTGTTTCAATAGCATTTCCTCAGTTTGTATGAAGAGACTCAAAATTTTCTTCAAGTGAAAAAAAATATCTTACTTGTGTTAACAAGTTCCTAGATGGAATCAATATTATCTGCTCTGCAACAGATAAGTTACTTCCTTTGCCACAAGAGGTTATGCAAGTCTTATGCTCTTGCACAGCCTGTGCCTTGTGTTTTCTGTTAGCCTTGCACAGTTTCAGGGGGTGGAAAGGAAGAGTTTCATCACTGGAATACACACAGCAAAGTAATGTGATCAGACTCCAGCTTGACACAGTGAGTAATCTGTGATATGCTAACGCTTCAGTATCATGTTAGGATTGCATTAGGCTAATATGACACTAATACAAAATGACAGGAAAAATGACTAATACAATAAGACTTTCATATATTACTTTAGGGCTGCCATATCTGTCCTTTTTAATTCACCTGAAACCCTGCTTAAATGCAGAATGAGAGCTGAATATAGAGCACAGCTGGGGGAAAAGCCCAGTTTGGGAAGGCCATTTCAAATATTGTGTAACAACTAAGGTAGAAATAGGCTTACAAAACTTGTGCTTTGCTTACCGAGAATGATGTCAATTTTCCCAAAAGGATGCAGTGTGGTGGTGAACTGAATAATTTATGTGAATTTTTGGTGTCTGCAATGTTGATTGAGCAGAATTCTCACCATTTTAAATTGGTGACAAAATGTAATTTCAACAGAAGGGCAAATATGCTGCCCGATGTCTGGAAATTCATTGATGAATGTTACCATTGGTAACACCATTGGTAAATGGTGCTTTTACAAAATTTTTGACTTACCCTTACAACTTCCTGGATTGCAAAATAGAAAGGATGAAGAGGTGACAGTGTTTTAGTGTGCCCGGCTTCTGATTTTAGATAGTGAATGCAGTTGTTAAGGCAAAAAACAAGATAACATTTTTTCCAACTGGCCATGCTTGATATGAGCTGCAGAGCTGCAGTTGGGTCTGGTTTTACATTCACAATGGACTGCCTTAAACAGCTGATGCCTGTTACTGACTCCACTACTCCACCCTATGTTCTTACTACGAGAATGTAACAGGGAAATTGTATAAGTTTAAATCTAGGTTAGGCTCTTAAATCATGTTCAGTACATTATTTAATTACTGAGACACACATAAACAACTAGCTGAAGTGGAGTTAGACCCTTTCAAAGGGGATGTATTGAGTAAGTTGAAAGGGTCTGTAAGTGTTTCAGATGTAGCCCTGGACTCACACAAGAAGAACCTCAGTGGAGGTCATAAAAAGTCTCTAAGTTTGTTCTGTCTCTTGGCTGTTCTTATGTGGCAAATAGAAAGGAGAAAGATAAGTTTCCTGAAAGATTATCCGCTTTACTAATGAACTCCATCCCTTACTGCTTGCTTAGGACCAAGCACATAATGCTAACCGACATCCCAAAGTGTCTTTTCAAATCAAACCAAGCCTGAGCAAAACTGAGTAGGCCAAGGGATCCCTAGGACATTGTTAGTAAGTCTCCATGAAGCCTATTTGAACTGTCTTAGGTGTCCATCTTCCTTGTTTCCTGGGACTGATTTTGTGTGTTGCATACTAGGTAAAACCGTGAGTTGATGTTCTCTCTTAACCAATATGTTTATTGGTCAATAAATAATTAGATCATGACAATTATCACATGTCAAACTCAATTTTTGTAAACAGAGACCAAAATCTTCCTCTGTTTATGGAACATATGGGCACAGTTACAGATTCTGATTTCGTAGGTATGAGTTTGGAAATTAAAGGAAGCAAATCGTGATGGATTGCTTTACTGCCTGGTTTAAATCAAACTCACAGCACTATTTCAATGTAAATTTCTCACTTCTTAGGGATAAGAGTAAAATAAAATGTGGATTTTAATGCTGTACCTGCTGCTAAGTAGCTCTTAATGTAACTTGAATAGCATTGCATGTGTAAATTGTTGGAGAGCTCATCAGCTTGGAGAGCTTATGTGGAACCTTGCCATGCTTAATGTACTGGACAGTTCAAAGCTCAGCAAGCTCAAGATTTAGAACAGGTGTTTGTCTAAGCTGCTGTTCAAGTTTTGAAATGACAGAGACTCTGCAGTCTCCCCAGTCAATCTCTTCCAGTCTCTGCTATTAGAAGGGGTTTTGTTCATTTTTAAGCTGAAGCTTTCTCATTGTAATTTAAACCCATTACTAGTCCTGTTCACGATGGGCATGGAGAACAGATTATCTTGTTCTTTGTATATCAGTAGGGGGTTATAAATGTGTCTCTTTTTGTACAGAAACTTCAGGTGAGAGTTTGAGAACCCTGCAGTCCCATTCTTGTGTACTGTCTATGTGAAACTACAGGGAAGTATCTTTCTGCTGCTCTCATCAATATGTAAACAATGATTCCCTTCCCAGCATGAAGACACTCATGAGAAAATTAATGTGCATTATCACGGCTAGCATTGTAACAGGGGGCTCCTGATAGCTATTTCTTAGCCTGACAATGTTTCTCAAGTATAGGAAGACCAAAAAATAGAAATGAATAATTTTTCTAATCTTCCCAGTGAAGTAATTTGTCAGCAGTGAGTGATATCACAAAAGGGTATTTGAGCCATATATTAGAATATTTTTGAGACTTGGTTTAAAACCAGCAGAAATAGAAAATAGGGGTTTTTTTCCCAGAGAATGCATTGTATGGTGTGATAGCAGAGACTTGCAGCTACTTTCTATAGTGTGCAATAAGACAGTGAAAGTTATAAACTTTATAAAGGAAGTTGTTTGGTTCCAGAGCTGTGATTGTGAGTTTTTAACAAGATGTCGTGGTGCTCTTCAAGTTTTCTAGCAGTCACTCAGTCATTCTGCTATTACATATTGCTAAGCAAGAGTCTCTTAAGCATTACTTCTACTTTACATACAGTAGTACAAAGTACAACTTTGAAAAGGCACACATCTATTTTTTGTGTATGTTTTCTGTAGAGTTTCCTCATCACAGGCATGTTCCATATCCTGTGTTACTCATGAGAAAAGACAAGGGTGATTTCCAGGAAAGCCAGACACTAAGCTGGGGTCAGAAGTGAATTTGGTCAGACAGGGGGTACTGAATGAAGGAAGAATCTGATATGTGAGTTATGACTCAGGGAAAGAGAAAAGATCTGCTGCATCAGTAGAGAACGTGTGAGATTTCCTGTTTTAATGCTGCTTGTGCGGAATGTGACCTGAATGTTACTAATGCATTAATAGACTTACATTGTGTGGGGTGATGGCTCCTCACAGGCTTCCTGTTGAGAAGCTGCAGAGCAACAACATTCAAATGGAGGAAAGAGGAATCCATGAGAAGATATTCCATTCACAGGTTTTTCGTCAAACTGAGGACCAAATGCTGGATTGTACCAGAAAAATGCCTGAAGATACTTGATTGTTTCTCGGCAATTCCACTGGCTCATCTTCTGTCCATTGATGTGAAATGTACAATGTTATGCCATCTTCCTGCTTCAGTTCACAGCTCTAAAGTGAATATTGGTGTTGAGATGTTCATCTTGGTGTTATTATCAAGAGAAAATTACATACTTTAAAATAAAATGGACAAAAATTGTATTCTTTTTTCCCTCACAGTTTTTGTGTTTATTCTCTGGATTAGTGCTGTACTTGAAGTTTCCCTTCAAAATCGGGAGCTTTTGTAGACTGTCACAGGAGAAAAGGATCTTGGGAACTGGCTTCTATTACATGCTGTTAAGAAAAATTACATGGATAAAATTTTGACACATCAAGTAATTTTTGCTTCTGTATTTATATTTTTTTTTTTATTGTCTTGCAACTTTTCATCCAAACCGTCCAAGTTTTGTCTTGGAAAACTCAATTTGCATCTGATGGGAAAGTATTGCAATAAAAAATATTTAGAGGTTGTTAGAGTCACCTAGTATTCTGTACCCAGTAGAAAGTGGTTGGGTTCTACTGAGTGACTGAGAGGTTGTTGATGATTGGTACAAGACATGATGTGCTCAACTGACAGAAGAGATTTCAGGAAATTCTTCCTCTTCCTACACACTGACAAATTACTAAAGCAAAGTTGGTGTTGGCAGGTGACCATTACTGGTGTTTGTTGTTGGTTGATCTATATATTTTGGTTTGCTATTTATGTGAAAAGTAGTGTTTTCTTAGAAAGAAAAAAGTGCCTTTTAAAACTGAGTTATCTTTCTGAAGTTCTTTATATTTACATTTACACTGACCAGTGTAACATTGACAACCAAAGATTGATGATGTCCCTTTGTCATTTCCTGCCTTTTAGGTGGAAATTTTTTCAAGGATGTACTAGTTTCATGTATTGTAACTCAGACATCACAAAAAAGTGTTGAAATGTGTTTGCTTATAGCACTTTATAGCTGTGACACATTAAAAAAATAGAGGAAGATTTGGTTGCGGGGTTGTTTTGTTTAAGGTTCGGGTTTTATTTTTTTAACTGCACTGGCAAGAAAATCAGTTTGGCTTACAAATTGTCTATTGATGTGTCATCGATGTTTGAAGTGATGGCAGACTCCTGCTCAGTGTAGGGAAATTAACTCCTGTAATTCCTACAGAGGCCTCATGACATCTTTAATTCTGGTGTGCAGCTCCTTGTTGGGCAGTTTCAACTTATGGTTTTTTCACCCATTTATCTCTTTAGGTCCTGTGTTCTATGGAGCAGCCCATACACTGTGCTTTCAGAAGTTCCTGTGTAATATTGTGTGGTTGAACAGTAGAGAAATTCTCAATATATATATAGTGAATCTTGATGTGGTGAGTTGGAGTCTTCATTTTTCTAGATGTCAGTAAAATTTGAAGTACTTGAGAAACCTGTATTGTGCTTCTAAAGCCTTTCAATATTGACTTCAGAACTTTGTATGTGTAATTATTTTCAAATAACTTCTATCTGCTTGCATTTTAGAATGGTTATGCTGGGGGTGTGCTTGGGAATCTACTCGTCGCTTTGCTTGGTTCTCATCACTAGAGACCATGGGATTAGTCTGGTTCACTGTGCTTTAAAAAAATAATGTTGCTCTTGTTCCAACTGTAATAGCCTATGCATAAAAATGAGTAAAGATTTGAAAAGGGAGCCTAATCAATAACATTCTATCTGCTACAGGTGGAAAAATCAAACTTGCTCTGTGGAGCACAAAGCTTTTGCTGGAGTCTAGGAAAGGGTTGTTTCCAAAATTCTGTCGACTTTTTCTAGCTGTACCAGTTTCTGTAGTAATAACTATGACTTTTCATTATGAATGAGGGGAAAAAGGAGTGTAATTAGTTTACAGTTCTGTGAAGTCTTCAGAGAAAACTGAGGCTACTTTCATGTTTAAGACTTAGGAGGTGGATATATTTTTTCAATATCAAGGCCTGAGGCTTCATCATGCTGATGCATAAAAAGGAACTTTGACATCCAAATCATTAGTAGATTTATTTTGTTTTATGATTAATAAATAAGCCACAAAAAATACCGCCTTTTGTCTGAAAAGTAATAAAAAATGTGGCTGGAAGACTGAATAGCAGGTGATAAGTGCTTAAGTGGTACCATAAATCACATTTTAAAGGACTGCCAATATGGTCTATAAAATAGATTTTTATGGACCAATGGAGAAAAATTTTTAAATAAGGAAAGACACTGAGAAAATGGCAGTTAATAGAACAGTGGCTTTACAGCAGTATGTGAGGTAACTCTAATTTTGACAGAACTTAAATGAAGTTCTGGTAGCAGCAGGTCTGTGACAGTACTGCATGTTTGCAGTTGTGGGTGTGGCCTTTTTTTTGGTAATTTAAAAATTTCTAGTAAAAATCTATTTTTAAGGCTTGTCTTTTAATGGAAATGAGCATCTGAGCCAGCAAAACAAAGCTCTCTCATTCATCACTTGTGACTCAGTATTTGCAGACACAGTTGCAGTCATAAAATACAGATTATTGCTGGAGTGGAGGCCTAGTTTTGAAGCCCCATTAGAGGGATGTATCATCTTAAATTGTGCTCTTATGAGCTCAAGAGATGAAAATTGGTGTTTAATCAGGAGGTGAGTGGGACTTTCATACTCTGCTCTTAACACAGTCATTGGTGCGTCATTTCTTCTTTGACATGTCATTCAGTTGTCTTTATGCATCCTCTTGAGCCCCTGGAGAAGTCAATGTCTAGTAGCCAGGCTTCTGGAGAGCATTGTATTCACAGTGAGTGTCCTCAGGAGAGGTATCCAAACATTCTGAAACATGGAATAATGAACTGGTAACTTCAGACTCCTTTGGAAGCTGCTCTCTTGTAGATACTATAACCAATAATTATCATTACAGGATGTTCAGAACTTTACTCAGTGTGTAATGTCCTTGGGACTAACTCATGAGAGATGTGTAACTCTTTTTTTTTTGATCTAATTTTTTGGCATTTCATTTATCTGACTTAAACACAATTGGTGTGTAAGCATCATCAATCTTGATGTTATCAGGGAATGCTTTTGGCAGTGGCACTTGTGTTTCAAATGAATACTGCTGGCATAATTCTATGGAACTTCTTTTCTGTCTTCACAAATTGGTGCTTGGGTGGAAAACTTCTGATAGACTGGCAGCAAGTGTCATTGTACTCATATTGCTGACATGATTTCTTTAAAAAAAGTCAAATGCATGTTATCTGAGTGGATATTAATTGACACCTATAAAGAAATAATAGGTTAAATCAAAATGTTTGCGATTAGATTTCAGAAGGTTCTGTATACCTTGCCAAGTACCAGGCTGAATATTGGTTTGGGGGCTGTTAACAACTTCAGACAGTTTTGACTACTTGTGAGTCCTAAATTGAGACTTGGTTTGTGATGAAGTTTGCTACTGGTCAGATGTACGGGGCAAAAGAATGATTAAAAAAAATCAGTTGAAAATGACTTTGCCATTGCTGACCAGTCCCAATTTGAGTATTTGGTGTATCTAGTTGTTCATTTGACTGCCATTTGAGAATCAAAACTATGTTCACTCACTCTTTGGTCCTAGAATTCTCATTTTTAAAAAGTCTACTAATGTTGACTTCATAAAGATGAGAGAGTTCAAGAGAATTTAAACAGTTCTCTAACTCCTGTCCTAAGAGAATGGGAACAAAAAGCTACTGTACCATCAGGACAGTTTGACAAGTATGAATTAACAAAACTGCTGTTTCATAGAGACAAGTGTTTCATTAAGGAGAATTAGTCTCTTAGTTCTGCACAATAGTGTTAAAGTTCATATGCTGAGAGTTGCTTAACCGTGTACAGAACTACTTGGAAATGTTTTGAGTTACATGTGATATTTCTGAACTTTAATCACCTATTAGCTCTAATTTAACTTCAGATGAGCCCTTGCAAGTAAACAAACATTTTGTTCAATTTTTGTTGTGAAAGCGAATGTATGTACCAGATTAAATATACACCAAATTAAAGAACACAGTTATGTAGTGATACGTAATCCATGTTCTAGGTAGTAATTTCCTCTATAACTGTAAGGACTGTCATAGGGGGGAAATAATGTAGACTTCTCTTAGTTTACTACATGAGAAGTTCTCCACCTGAACAGTTAAATGCTATCAAATGCTTAGGAGCCACCATTTAAATTTCTCTAGTATACTGGTTTTTCCAGCTCTGGTCAAAAGCAGATATTTCTGAGAGGTGAAAATAGATAATTATATTTGACACTGTTGAGGGTTCCAAAGCTGTGATGCAAGAGAATAGTGAAACTGACTTTCTCTATAAATAAAAATGTGACCTGCAAACCTTAGTAAATAAGAAAGATTCAAATATTAATGAATGCAAACAAGCTCTCTATGAAAAATATTTATCATTCTAAATACTAGAAATAATTGGTATGCGTTGCATGGTCAATTAAAAACAGGTTTATTTTTAATTCTCTAAATTTATATTACATATTGAATGATTAGTTGTGTAAGGTGTGGGCATTCTAATGGAGAAAATAATAATTTAGATTTATTTAACCCTTATGAACAATGAATTATCATGTACTCTTTGTTTATATGATTATGTAGTTCATAATGGTTTGTAATCTAATGAATTTAGAATATTCTTGTTTCTATAAAACTATACATTGTGAATCCTCATCTTCTTATGGGTCTGCCTTAAAAGAAACCAACCCTCCTTGAGGGGCTGGTAGTACTGGGAGCCCAGGTACTTTTAATTTCTTAGCCAGTTATGTTGTAGTTATCTTTATCTTGAATCAGTAGCTTCACTGACCTCTGTTTTTCGACCTGTGAAATGGAGATAATATATGAATTGCCATTGTGTTGAAGCTTAATTATGGTGTTTTTCATAGCCATCTAAGGCATGTCGTTAGGACTGTGGTTTATTTTGAATTAATTAATCTGTAGCTAACATGCTGTACAAATTCTTCTTACTGAGGGCAGCAGGGCAGTTTAGAGCTAATGGCTTTTAAAATTTGTGTTTTGGGTGGTTTTTTCATTGTTTGATTTTTGTAGTTGTGCTGTTTTTGTTGGGTTTTGTTCCAGATAATCTATTACAGTGAAAACCTGTGTTTTAAGTGAGATCCTGCAGCAGAGTAGTAACTTGTGGCTCTATATTTTTATATATAAGGCTCTTAAATCTATTTCATCACTTTTATTTTTCAACTTAGTGGTACTACACAAACATAAGCTGCTTCTCTGAAGTCTTTCATGCCACAGCAGGAATCCCATAATAAATTATCCTGAAATTTTGCTTTATTCAATTTTTTTAGACTTTTGTGGTAACTTGTGATAGTGTCAATGTAGGTTTAGATTTTTACAATTTACTGACAATGAACATCAGAACAGAAGTGAATACAAGTAAGTTAATCTGTGTTGATATAAAGTGGAACAAAATTGCTAAAGGAGCATAAACATGAGTAACAGGCTGATCAAGTGAACAAATGCTACAAGTTAATCACAAGAATTAAAAAAATCCGCTTATACTCTCAAAGTACTAATTATGGTAGGTAGATGCTGTCCTGTGTGGACATACAGAATATTTGTGCTAAAAACATGTCATGAGACTGTTCACTGGCTCATTTTCAAGTTTTTCTCTCTTGTACATTAAAGTATTTCCAAGTTGATTAGAAATAATTCAGTACTGCTAGCTGTTTATTCTGTTTTCATGGTGCTTTTTTTCTGTTTGGAATGAACATGAAAACACTCATTATTTCATATCCCATATATTTTCCCACAGGAGAGAAGGATATGTTGAGGTCCTTTTTTGTGCTGACACTATACCCCTCATTGCCAGCTTTGAGACTGCGTTGGATGTAAAGGTGTATGTACAAATTTCGTTATTATTCCTCACTTTCACCACTTCAAAGTTGAATCTTTTGCTGTAGAATATAATGTGGGAAAAAATGGGCAAGGGCTCAGGGACTCTGCCTCTGATGCCCCCCAAAAGGAACTTGGGAATATGTGATGCTTATTTTGGAAATGTAGTGTTCGTCCTCATTCTGTGTAGAGTATTGAAGTCAACAAATCTGTTTAAAGGAGTGACAGAGCCAACTGATGACTCTGCAGCTGCAAACAGACCAAAGGTTTTTGAGAAATCAACAGACTTTCAGAGGTTTCACAGTGGGGGAGAATTTCTGTATCCAATTAATTTTAATATTATTAGCTACAGAATATCACAGAATAT
>WEKX01001240.1:26511-74687 GCA_013390025.1 Pitta sordida | reverse complement strand
CTTAATTTCTCTGGTTCCCTTCGTGTTGATCTCATCACTACCGTCTTGGACAACCAGTAGGGGACAATAATCTGAAGGTTGACTTAGTTTTGGCAACTTCTCAGCAATATCCCGATTATGGGATCTGAATATGAAATACGATATAACATTTATAGAAAAAGCTTTTTTGTAGATTCTTCATCAGCTAGTGCTAATTATAAGACGGAGCAAACCTAGGAAATGTGTTTGCAAGTCATGTAGACTGATTTCATGTGCTAAATGAGAACATGTACCAGCAGACAACTCGAATTTGTGATTAGAAAAATATCTTGGCCCCATCCACATCTACTGTTGCCTCAAGCACTTGAATCTAGAGATGTGTGAGTGAAAGCAACTTTTTCTGGAATGAGTTACATAACTATCCAGACTGAGTTACTGTGAAGTCTAGTGGGAAATACGTAGCTGATTGTTTCTCTTTTTAACCTTGCTGACTTGGATCACTGCAGAAAAACGTGTACTGCAGCTCTTCATTACTAATTCTTTCTTATATTCTGGCTTGAATGAGTTGTACCAGAGGTCTCCAGTTCATTTATTTTAATATTTGTTCATGAAAGGTTGTCAGAAATTCTCACAAACTATTGAAAAACACATCTTCATCTAACAGAGATCAGTTTGTGAAAGAGACAGCAGTTCGAGGTGAAAATTCTGGCTAATGTGTTACTTTCAGAATGTTCACCATCTCCCTTTAGCAGATAAATATTCAGTAAACTGTAAATGTTAGCAGGCACATCTGACTAGAATATTGGTTGTCAGCCAGAGAAGAGAGTGTAACAAATGTGCACTTGTATGAGAAGAGTACTACCTCTCTATCTTTCCTTATGAAGTGGTAGGGAGATGTGGCTGTCACAGCTATTGACAGTGACTCAGATGACCTGAAAAGGGCAGCCTCTAATTTTTGAGGTTATCATCACTGTTTGAAATTCTGTGTCTGTTCTAATCTTTGACCTAATACTTCCCATTTACCAAGTTCACAATAAGCTACGGAGTTTTAATTGAAGTTACTCTGAGGAGATTGTGCAGTGATGTCAGAGCCCCAGTGGTTGCAGAGACAAGACAAAAAGAATTAAGACTCCTGACCAGGTCAAGACCATTCAGGGAACCAGTCTATGGCCATTCAAAAATCACAAAAGGAATAATGAAAGGACCCAATCCATGGACAGCAAGTGGGACAATTCTCAGTAGGAGCCCTTTGAAGTTGGAAGAAAGATGCCCCAAATGAAACCATTCTCGAATGAGAATCACTAACATCACATTACTTGTTACAGAAGTAAAAAAAGATTAAACTGTAGCTTTATCTAGATTCTGGGCCAGTTTCTGAGGTGACAAAAAAAAGCAACTGAACAAATATCTAAATTGGAAGCCAAAGAGAACTTTTTAGCTTGACTTGCACCAAATTTTCACTAATCACAATCATTAAATAGAAATCGCTCCCGATTTAGGAAGATGGAAAACTTTATATTGCGTAAAAATGAAAGGCAAGAATTGTTTGATGCTCCATGTTTTTCAGTGACAGATCAATGCTGGGAGTTGTAAAATGACTATGTTTCTTGGGGAAACTACAGAAGTGTGCAAGTTCTAGCTGCTGTGAGACATTAAAAGGAAGATGTATCCAAATTGCTGGTGACTATTCTTAGTTCACGTGTTCTTGGTAAAAACTGATTTGCAAATATCTCCTGGGTATCGCTTACCTAAAAACTGAAAATTAAGTTGTAGGAGGTTAGTGGTGACTAAACCTTTCCCATATTCTCCTTGCTACCAAGGGATACGAAGGAGTGGAGGTAGGCACCATATGAACTAGTGGGCCCTAATCTGCTGTCCCACTCTTGCTATGTAGCTGGCAGCAATACATGATTTATTTGTGCAGCAGAGTACATCACTAACATCTGCCAGGTGACGTGATGTTTTTTTTCTTCTCCTTCCTTCAAGTAAGAGCTTAGAGGAAGTTTTATTCTGTGGACCAGCATGGTACTCGCTGCTATTGAAGAGAAGACAAGTAGGGGTTTGTGTCTATGGGGCTGGGATGTAAGTTGAGATCAAATTGACCAAAGTACTGTAATAGCTGTGAATTATTTTTTTTTTTTAAGTTTGTAGCAATCATTGGTCTGATAATTGGAGGCTTAAACAAAGTGTTGGCAAAAGCATGTTATAGTAGTACTATGAAGAACTGTCCAGTCCTTGAAGGGTAGTAGATCAGGTTTACCAACTTTAAATTGTGCCTGAGAGCAGCAGCTTCTCAGAGGAGGGAGTCTGCCTAGTGTGGCAAACAGCCTCCTTCTTCCCCACCACAAATATTTTGTTGTTTTCATCAGGGGGCTCTTCTTGCCAAGGAAAGTGTCCCAAGAGCTCTCGTGTAAGACTGTTGAGGCTGAAATAGTCTTGTAAGTTATCTTGTACTGGACTTCGTCTTGCTGAGGAAAGATTGGCCAGTGCTCCAGCAGCAGTATGTCCTAGAGTGGCTACTAAAATTGAGGCAGATGTAAACCTGAAGATAGAGGCTATAAGATGTCCCAGTGTCAGGGAGAGTTACATTAGAAGTATCCTCCAACACTTTTTAGAATTGGTGCAAGATACCCAGCTTCTGTTTTAAAGAGTTTGCTGTTACCATTGACACAAGTGTTTTCCTGCATCTAGTCAGCCCTTGCTGAAATGAAAGATGTGTCAATTTTTCCTTGATAGCCACACAAGCTTTCCCAAACTCTGCCCTTGCTTGGGGATGTGCAGAGGGATACAGTTTGAAAAGAAAATGGCTGCCCACATCTGTGATGAAAGCAAAATCTGGACTTGACAATGGCACTACTCCAAGCAGCAAGAAAAAATCCACAGTTCTAAAAAGATAAAAATATCTTTAGGGCTCCAGTAGCTGCAGGAGAACAGTTGCTTCACAGCATGTTAATCTTTTACATAGTCACTCATTTCCTCAACAGCCTTGAATAGATTTTACTGTTCTGAAGAACAGTGTGAAGCAGGTACATTTTCATGGTGGTTTGGGTTTTTTTTAAAGTTATGTAAATGTATGCTATGGGAAGACTTGTATGAAATGTTATTTATATACTTGGGAGACTGTTTGATAAGACATTATTGTCATTTGCTCTGTGATTCTAGACACTCTGAAAAGGCCTTAATGTCATACATTAACACAAATAGAGATGTAACAGAACAGAGGAATGATTCATAAGAATAGCACTGTGCTTTGCTGCTGTTGCTCTGCTTGTGATTTATAGGGAAGCTATAGTGAAAAGCAAACCTGCAGCTTAAAAAGGCTTTTCAGGTCTTAAATTACAAACCCCTGTCTGTTGGTTTGCCTGACTGCTTTTGAGCTTTAAGCTCTCCAGTTTCCCTCAGATGACCTAACCTGTGCCCAGTGGTACTTTCATTGTCCCAGAACAGTTTGGTCCCTGGAAAAGAAATTTGCTGGCAGAGAGCAAGTGTGACTCTTCCCAGTGCTCAGGACTCCCCAGCTGCAGGGAAGTTGGTGCAATGGCACATGCATTTTTTGTGAGAGAAAGAATTATGCTGGAGTCTGCTTAAAAAAAGCCCAAACAAACCCAAACCCCAAACCAATATACCCTTCACTCAGATGCTACAGCACCCAGTCCAGCCTTCAGCCAGCCTCCAGCCTTCTGTTTTTCTTGGCAGAAGAAGGTGCCACAGGGATGTTCTGGTGTATTTCCACCCAGTGACACAGATTGGATGAGCCTTTTCTGTTCCCTGTACATAGGTGCCTGAAGCAAGTATGGATCTCTCTGGAGCTTTATGGAGTCTGGGAGCTCCTGTCTGGCAGCATTATCCAAAGCTCAGGAGGAAGGAAGAATTTTTTCTGATGCCTTCAAAGTGTCTGAGACAGTCCCCAATATGGTCACTGGAGGAGGAAACATATAGTGTTATCTACATGATCACAGATTTTTATGGTCACAAGAAACTATTGTTATCACCTAGTGTTTGAGGGTTTTTTTATATCACGTACTTCGTGTGTTTGTGTGTGTGTGTGTGTCCTACACTGAATTAAGATATCTCTTTAAATATTTAAATCTTTAAAGACTCCATTCTCTGCTGAGTCCACCACCTACCAGACAAGCTCTTTCAATGTCTCACAGCTAAGAAAAGGCATCTTATTCCAAGGCCGAATTTGTAGAGATGTTTTTCTTTTGGGTTTTGTTTTCATGACTACTACTTTTTTCAGATTATTTTTTTTCTGTAAATCTTTGCTACTAGAGTAAAATAGAAGGAAAGGAATACTAAAGTCTAGCTAATAATCCAACTCTCACTGATTGAATCCTAAACGTTTGGATTAACAAATCTCCACTACTTGATTACAGCTGTTTTCTGTTGGTTTTAGTTGCCTCTTGCACATGCCTATCCACAATGACTTTATCAGTTCTTCCAACTCCTTTCTCTTTCACAGCCTGTGCTACATTTTGATTCAAACATGTATCTCAAAACTCTTTGGAATTAACTGTTTAGCTGCAAGTGCCTTAAATGTGAATGTTTGCCCTCAGAGGATGCAGAACAGGCCTACTAGGTCAGATCAGAGGTTCATCTAGCCCAACAGCCTCCTTCCAGGAGTGTCTGAAACAGATGCTTCTGGGAAGATGATTAAAAAGAAAAAAACAAACTCATCTCGCTCTTGGCTGTTCCCCAAACTACCCATGCAAGTGAGCATAGGTGCCAAAGCAGGAAAGCCTTTAGGAAAATAGAATTTGGAAGTAGTTTTTGCTGCTAGGTCAGGCATGAGGTTATTTCATGGGTGGGCACATCCAGAACCACTCAATACTACTTAGTCTGAACTAGTCTGCACGATGATCAGCTCAGGCCTTGTGAACATATAATATGTGAATTGAAGAAGCTCAATAACAAAGTGCATGAAAACAAGTTTTTTGGGTTTTGTTCCATCTACACATAAAATAAAGGTAAGATAAGCACATAAATTCTCTTTTCATCTTGTAAGAGAAAAATACAAGGGAAAAAGAGAGTAGTTAGTAATGGTAAAAGGGAAGATGAAATTGGGGGGATTTGTAGGTATTATTCTTACATGTTTTATTGACTTCATTTGATTTTTAACTGGAGGAAGATGATGATGCAAGCAGGCAAAACAGTATTTCCTGGCTACTGATTCTCTTTATAATTGTAACTGCAGACTTTTTTAGAAGTTTCAGCCATATGGACAATGGGTAAAAGGGATATAATTTTGTGGGAGAGAAACACATATTTTTGCAAGCCTCCTGCCACGCCTGAAGAGATGTGCACATAAACTTATTCATGTTAGTATCCCAGGGTTTCAAACAGGCCCACCACACACACATAGGTGGCAGAACTATTGAAAAAATGGAAAGAGTAAGTTGTGAAAAGCAGGAGGGGAAATGATATGCAAATTGTCTACACTGTCTAAATTATGCACCAGAGAACTCTGAGCAGACCCAGACAAAACCACAAAATTAATGATGATTAAGCACAAAATTATTTGTAGTGCCCAAAATATAATCTGGAATCATCAGACTTTTAAAATCAATTTTGTACTGCTGTTGATTGGGGTAGCTCTGAGCTATAAAACCAAACTTTGTTCTTTAAAGCCAAAGCTGGAAATGAGAGTACATATATGCTTTCCTCTACTCTCATGATGGAGGGCAAAAAAGTCATGTAGCTGAGAGCCAGATGCCAACACTAGCAGGGGTCTGAAATAAGAACAAGAACAGCTTTTGCTGAGCAGAAGCCATAATGCCATACTGCAGCAGAACACAGTTTAGTGCTTCAGCAAACCCATATTTATAGAAACCATCAGCACACAGCTACGGTCACACATCTGAAGGTTGCCTTTCACCCCCTTGTAAATATTTTTCAAACAAGACAGAGGGGTGGGAGATGGGAGAAAGCTCAGATGATTTTTAAATTTCTACAGCACTGGAATTTCAGTACCTGCTGCAGAGCATCTAGTCTTTACCTCTTAAATTGAAATACCAAACCTAATTCTTCTGAATTTCTTGCCAATTTTCACGCCCCCCCTCCCACCCCCACAGCCTTACCACTATCGTCAGCATTTGCTATGCCATTACGCTTTATTGCTCACTTGCTAAATATAAGTATGAGATTTTTCTTTCTTCTGAAAGCTCTGCTGTGCCATAAGAAATGAATTTTGATAACTCCCTCAGCCCAAATCACTGAAAGCTAAGGGTTTCCTACAAAGCGACATACATGAGTCTGGTTTAGGTGAAACTTTTTCTCCTGCAGCCTAGAAACCTCTTAAGTCTGCCCATGCAGAGTGCCATTCAGCAGTGATGACCCCTCAAATCCAACAGATCCTTTCCTTCAGCTGCTGAGGAAAGCTTGTACTCCAGGCTTCATTATTCTTGTTCATTAATAGCCAAATTGCTATTGAGGCAGATCTGAAGTCGACTTAGTTTTGCTGGAGAAACAGGAAGCTCATACTCAACACTACAGCACGGAGTGGTGTTGTCTCTATTTCTGTCCATCTCTTTGCTAGGAAGCAGGAGACCTGGCTGTGAGCCCTTTCTGTTTCAGGACCCACAGCTCTGAGCTTTAAAGTACTGCTCAAGTCACTAGGCTGGAGACCTGCTTGCACACCCCGAAGGAAGATGAGCTACCAGCTTGAGCAGACCTCAACTGAATAAGCAGTGGAACTACTTCACGGAGGTGGAGTTTCTGTGAGGATGGCTTGCTGGAGTACTGTTGCCTTTCAAGGTTGGTCTTTGCTTCATGGACATATACAAAACAAGACTGCCCTGGGATCAGTGACTGCAGACAAAGTAGATTGTAGGATTGAGGCTGGGATGGACTTCAGCAGATTTCTGGTCCAGCCTTCTGATCCATGCAGAGTCAGCTGTGTGATCAGATCAGATTACTCTAATACTTCTGGCCTTGGAAACCTCAAGACATCCTGCACAGCCTACTGTATCAATCTAAATCACTGTACCGTGGCCCTCAGGGTGAAATTGTTTCTCTTTGCATCCAGTCTGTGCCTCCTGCTTCTCCTTGTGCCCCATATCTTCCCACTGTGCACTACTGTGGTGAGCATGTCTCCATTTACTGGATAACCTTATTGGACTGAGGGTCTGCTCTTAGATGCCCCTAGAGCTGTCTTGTGTTCAGGTTAAACAAGCCTTGGTCCTTCAACCTCTCTTCAGAAGGCAAGTGCTCTAGCTCTGACCAACCTAGTGGTCTTTTGCTGAACTCATTCAGTTTAATAATGCATTTCCTATGTTAGGGGACCCCAAATCTGTGCACAATATTCTAAACACAATATGAAAAATGCTTATTGAAGGGGGATCATCCTCTCTCTTGATCTGCTGACTGTGCTTGTGACAGCAGCCCAAGATTGCTATATAACCTACCATGCTGTCAGGACAAGCTGCTGGCTTGCATTCAGTTTGCTGTTCCTCATGACCTCTGGGGACTTCCAGAAGATGTGGTCCACAGGCAGTGACTTGCTAAAGGACTCTAGAGTGTTGTTTAAAAGCTCCTATGTCTTCATTGACTGTATGGAGAACTGACTTATCTTTTCTCCTAAGGAAGTGTTATAAATCTGACAATGTTGACCTTGCTCCCGCTCTCTTTCTTCGCTTCACCACTGCCTTTCCATTGCAGCTCCTTTCCTTTTCTTATTTCTCTACCCCTTTTGTGTCTTTTTCTTGGGATGAGTTGCATACCTCAAAATTCGTGGATTACGGGTCTTCTGTGGATTCTGTGAATCACCCAATCTACAAATACTATTCATGGGGAAAAAAACCCACGAATATGCGAACTCAGAAGCTTTGCAAATACATGAATACTATTTGCAGGGGGAAAAACACGAATATGCAAATCCAGAAGCGCAAATATATGAGGTATGACTGTATTCCATGCTTTCATGCTGTAGAGAGACAGGGCATCTTCTCAATCTCTCGTTGCAATTCTGAAATGCTGAGATTGGAGGTTATTGCTGAATTGTCAGGACAGATCAGCAGTGAGGGCATGTCCAAAGGTCACTGTTGGAAACACAGAATATTTCAAGAGAGTGGATTCAGTATAGTCTGCAAAATAGTTGTTTGCTTGCTTGTTTGCTGGCAAATACAAAGGCCAGATCCTGTATCTCTGAGAATGACCTTACTGGTCTCAATGGGGCTGTGGTGTGACAGGGATTACAGGATCAGATTCTCTAGGATGTCTGATAAATGATGCATGTCCACAGGGAAATTAGTTTGTTTAGCCATTCATGAATGTAGGCATTTTTAAAAAGCAAAATTTTGCTTATGGTTTCCAAAGTAGAAGAGCAAATTTCCTGTCAACTTCTAAAAATATAACATTGTCTTCATGTCAAAATGCCAATCTGAAACAACTCATAGGATCTAAATTACAGTAAGGAATCATTATCAACTAGCATCATAGTTAGCTACCAATAATGAAGTAAAGCTATATCGTACTTAAACAGAGGGAAATATTCACAGGAATACAAAGAGTAAATTGATGAGGCCACAGTCACAGTTAGTGGTCTACCTGTTTTCACTCTGCTTCCTCTCCACCTTTATTTTCAAGGATGATACAGTATAGTTTACAGCAGTAAGGAAAATACAGATTCTCTTCTTTCTCTGCTCAGCTTCAAATGGCAGAATATAAGTCTATATTAGCTCTCTCATAACCAAGTGTCACAGTGGCAGGACAGGAGATCACTGCATTCTGTAGCCTGCAAAAGATGTGAAAAACACAGAAAGGGTGGACTAACTGGCCTTGATTTAAGACTTTTATATATAACAGTGCTGGAAAGCCGAGTGACTTCCTATTACATGCTTCTGCAAACAAGCAAGGTAAAAAGCTGTAAAAATCTACATTTCAATTACAGTGTAAATGGCACTCAGCTGACTGCAGAGTAGTTTAGCTTCCAGGTGGAGAGAAGTTATCCAGCTCTTAGTCAAGTATCATGCAGTCCCCACCTCTCATGCAGGAGACCAGGGGTTTGATTCCCTGCCAGGGAGGCAGTGATGCCGTTTAGGAGTTGGACTCGATGATCCTTGTGGGTCCCTTCCAACTCAGAATATTCTGTGAATCTCTGAATCGCTTCCTAACTCCTCCTTCTCCCTTGTGGAGAGCAGAAATACAAAGTAAAGGTAATCCTTGTTAGTTAACAGCTTAGAAACAGAAACAAAATTATTATTAATAATAATAATAATAATAATAATAACTGTGGTCAAAGGGAGAGGAATAAACCCCAAGAGAAACAAGTCATGCACAATATGATTGCTCACCACCCACTGAGCGATTCCCAACCTGTCCTTGAGCAGCTATCTGTGACTCCCAGCCAATTCCTCCCAGTTTATATAGTGAGAATGACATTCTATGGTATGGAATATCCCTTTGGCCATTGCAGGTCATCTGTCGTGGCTGTGTTCTCTCCTGGTGTTTCGGCAGAGCACGAGTAATTGAAAATACATTGATTCAGAGGAAGTACTATCTAGCAACAACTAACAAAAACATCAACATTATCAACATTATTTTCATACTAAATCAGTAACGCAACATTGTACCAGACACAAAGAATAAAGTTACCTCTAATTCAGCTAAAAATAAGACACCAGCTTTATCTTTCTAATAGAAAAAAAACCAGTACTTGAGCTATAGGTTCAGAAATAAGCAAGTGAGTGTTACTGCAGCTGTTTGGGATTGAGCCTGGAGTCTGTCTGTGCCTCCAAAGTGTGGTTGTGGGCTACCTGCCTGACACTTTCAGAATCTAGCCTAGGCACTGCCCTTTCCTTATGGTACAGGCTGCTTCTGCCTGTGAAAACAGTCTATTACACCAGTAGAAATATATTCCGGAAAGTTGAAGATCAGAAGATAGATATCTATTAGATAGTCTAAAAAGAAAACTAGTTTTAAAAAAGGGAGCAAACCTTTTCTTGTTCAACCAAGAAAACTATAGAACTGAAGAAAACTTCTGGGCCAGAGCATCGAAACATCTGCATGTAAAATATAGCCAGAAAAAGTTGTTTGGTCTAGAGACCTGTTTGGGAAGCCTGACATACGTCAAGGGAATAAATACACCTTTCTGGTCCCCAAAGGTGAGAAGTCTGGCCTAGTCACACTCCCAGAACATAGACATGTAAATAGGTCAGACCAGGTCTCACTCCTTCTCTAGCATATCATGAATAAAAGCAGGCTTAATGGTTTTTGAGAGGGAAGGCAAATTGCCTTGAACATGAATCCCTCAAATGTTCTTTGCAAGTCTTAGTACTTTTGTTTATTAAATTTCTCCCAAAGCATGCACAGTGATGTTATGGTTTATTAACATAGCTTATGAAAGACGTTGCACTAATTACTCAGTTCCACATGGTGTGTGAGGAGATATGGGATGAATAAATGTTGTTTATTATTAAAAAATAAAAAATTGTTGAGGAGGGATGATATGCACTGCAATATGCTTGCTTATCAAGACCTTTGTCTTGCAATCTTTTAAGTGCATCAGCATTTCCAGATGAATAAACTGTTTGTGAAGTGTTTGTTGTGCCTTGCTTGAGATAGATGACAGAAAATACCACTGTCAGATGTTCAACTTTCTCAAAGTTTAAACAAAAAACCCAAACAATTCCAGACACTGAAGCACATGCACAAGTAGCTATGTTTGTCTTGCATAAATAGTTTTTCATAGCATGCTGTCCTGAGATGGAAAGATGTCTCTTAAATAACTTGGATTGGACTATATTTTCATTGTACGGAGTAACATTAAGAAGTTCTAAAAGTCTTCTTTCCCACCAGACTTTGGTCAGACTGCTTGGCAGCTCCTGGGTAATATGAGTTGATGACTTTGGGTGGGTTTTGTGATTTTGTTTATTTTGGGGTTTGGTTGTTGTGTTGTGGGTTTTTGGGGTTTTTTTTTTGTTGTTTTTTAAAATTCTTTGGTGGGTCTGTGGGTGTTAATTTTCAAGTAACGAAAATCTGGAGGTTTACAAAGGGCTCTCAATAGAAGTAATAAGACAGTTTTAACACGGCATCTTCTTTGAATGACTTGTGTAATGAAGAGTTAATGTTTTCTAAACAGATTCCTGAACCTATTTTGAAGATGGATGTGCTAGAGTCTCTCATTATATACACCTGTGCTATGTGCTTCTCTGATAGATGAGCCTTATATACTTAGACAGTTTTCTCCAATTAATTTCTAATTAGATACTTGTCAACAGTGTGAATTGGTATTGCTTTTGTTCAGTAACCCTGTGATTGCTCTGTCCACCCTAACTAACGAACAGGTTCCTTATAAGTAGATTAATAGAGGTAGTCCCATTACCTAAAATTATCTCAGTCACTGTTATAGTGCACCTCATCAGAGAATTGCAAAATGCAGCAGCATTTTAATTAGCTATTACAGAGTACCTGATTCTTTTTGTTTTGTCAGCTATTCTTTTAAATGTGTGGGGTTATTTGGTTGGCTGGATTTTTTTTCTCTTTGAGAAGGCCTTGACCTCTCTCTGGTGTTCTTGCACACAGAACAGCTTTCTGTAAAATGTCACTGCACTTAAGAGCAACAGCAAACATAGCAAACCTCCTACTGTACTGCTAGAGAAAATGATAATGGAAAATTCTCTGTGTTCTGCTTAATGCAAGGAGGGATATTTATCCCTTTGTTTTTTTTAAAGTTGGTGACAGATAGTGTGAGGTGTTCAGTGTCAATTAGACCTTGTTACAGTTGCTTAGCCCAATTGCTAAATGACTGTCTAGAAGGCAAGGTAATAAGTAAACTAGAAAATTGCAAGCAGCATTCACATAGCAAAGTCAGAAATTATGGCAGAAGACTTGTCACATGTGCATATATTTTGCAGTACTGGGCCATGCATTTTGCAGGACCAGTACTGCAAAAACACTTCTGTGAAGCCATTAGTGCTGTGTCCAGTTGTGGACTCCATAGTACAAGAGAGACATAGATACACCTGAAGGGTAAGATGAGATCCCCAGGGACCTGGACAAACTGGGAAAGTGGGCCCATGGGAATCTCATGAGATTTAACAAGACAAAATGAAAGTTGCTGCACCTGAGTCAGAGCAATACCTGGTATCAGCGCAGGCTGGAAGATGAATACATTGAGAGCATGCCTGTAGAGAAGGACTTGGGAGTATTGGTGGATGAGAGGCTGGACATGACTAGGCAATTTGTGGTTGCAGCCCCGAAGGCCAATCATATATGTACTGGGCTGAATCAAAATAAGCATGAAGAGCAGGTTGAGGGAGACAATTCTGCCTCTCTGTCTCTCGTGAGACTCCACCTGGAACACTGTATCTCCAGGTACCCAGCATAGGAAGGATATTGATCTGTTGAGGTGAGTCTAGAGAAAGGCAACCAAGATGATTAAAGTCATGGAGCACCTCTCCTGTGAGAAAAGGCTGAGACAATTGGGGTTGTTCAGTTTGGAAAAGAGAAGGCTTAGAGGTGATCTAAATGCAGCCTTCCAGTAGCTAAAGGGGAGCTTACAAGAAAGATGGAGAAAGACTTTTTACAAAGGCATGCAATGACGGGATAAGGGGGAATGGCTTTTAACTTGAAGAGGATAGATTTAGATATTAGGAAGAAATTATCTATGACATGGGAGGTGAGGTACAGGAACATCTTGCTCAAAGGTGTGCTTGATGCCCTATCCCTGGAAGTGTACAAGGCCAGGTTGGATGGGGCTTTGAGCAATCTAGTCTAGTGGAAGATGTCTCTGCCAATGTTGGAGGTTTTGGAACAAAGTGGTTTTGAAGGTGCCTTCCAAATCAAAGCACTCTATGATACTGGAGAGGGTGCAATGATGGGTCACAAATAAGATGGAAAGACTGGAGGAAAGGCTGAGAAAGCTGGCACTCCTCAATCTAAAGAAGAAAAGGCTCAGGGGCATCTTAGAAATGTCTACAAACACATGAAGGGAGAGAATAAAGAATGTGGAACCAGACGCTTTTCAGTGATGTCCAGTGACAGGAGCAGAGGCAATCGACACACACTGAAATACAGGAAGTTCCCGCTGAACTTCAGGAAACACATTTTTACTGTGAGGGTGACCAAAGACTCACAGAATCACAGAATATTATGAGTTGGAAGGGACCCACAAGGATTATCTAGTCCAACTCACCACCTAACACCCGTACAGAGACCGAGAGCACATCCCAGAGCGTAACACCAACCTAGATCCCTCACAGTCTAGCAGGCCACTCCGAGCCACAGAATCGGAAGGGACCCAGGGACATCCAGCCCTACACCCCCCAGCTAGACCATGTCACTAGGCTCCTCGTCCAGTCTTCTCTTAAACACCTCCAGAGATGGTGACTCCACCACCTCCCTGGGCAGCCCATTCCAATATGCAATTACTCTCTCTGTGAAAAACCGCTTCCTAACGTTAAGATTAAACCTCCCCTGGTGTTGTCAGCCTGGAAGAAGAGGTCTACACCCATCTGGCTGCAACCTCCCCACAGGTAGTTGTAAACAGCAATGAGGTCCCCTCTGAGCCTCCTCTTCTCCAGACTGAACAGTCCCAGTTCCTGTAGTCGCTCCTCGTAGGGCCTGCCCTCCAGTCCATTCACCATCCTCGTTGCCCTTCTCTGGACCCTCTCAAGCAGCTCAACATCCCTCTTAAACTGGGGAGCCCAGAACTGCACACAGTACTCAAGATGAGGTCTGACCAGAGCTGTGTACAGGGGAAGGACAACCTCCCTGGACCGACTGACCACACTGTTCCTGATGCAGGCCAGGATGCCATTGGCCTACATCTTGCCCAGGGAAGCTGTGAAATCTCCCTTCCTGGAGATACATATTGGAAACCATATGGACATGGTTCTGGACAGCAATTGACTCCCAAAGTCCCTGTTTGAGAAGCAGGGATTATGCAGGAACTTAAATGCATACTACAAGAGTAGAGTGAACCTGTCCCTCTCCTGAATATGTAGACCAGTTTATCATTAATTACTGATTTCTTAAAGCTCTTATTGATCCAATTTCTAGAAGCAGTTCATGTCAATTCAGACTTCTGCATGCTCAAAAGTTTGGATTTGACATTACATTACCAAACTTGTCCATAAGCTGCAGGGACAATCTTTCCCGTCATCATAAGTCTTCCGATTGCAAGTCTATGATCGTAAGTCTTATTCAACTTGTTTACCAGTAACCTAGAAGAATGAATAGAATGCAAGTTTGCTGATGATATGAAACTGGGGAGGAGTGACTGATACACCTGCAGATAGTGCAGCCATTCAGCAGGACACTGATAGACTGTAAAGTTCACAGGTTCACAGGTTATTCTGACTTGGAAGGGACCCACAGGATCATCTGGTCCAACTGCCAAGCGAACGTCCACCCAGGGATCAGGCCCACAAGCGTGGGACTATGGACACCACGCTCCATCCATCCAAGCCTCAAACCAACTAGACAATGTCGNCCAAAGTGAAGAACCCGACACTTAGTTTTGTTAAATCTCATACTATTGGAGTCTGTCCATTTCTCTAGCCTATCAAGGTCCCTCTGAAGAGCCCTCCTACCCTCTGGCAGTTCAACATTTGCCCCCAGCTTGGTATCATCTGCAAACTTGCTGATGGTGGACTCAGTTCCCTCGTTCATTTCATCAGTAAAGATATTGAACAGTGCCAGGCCTAGCACTGACCCCTGTCGGATTCCACTAGTGACAGGTTGCCAGCTGGATGTGGTACCATTCACCAACACTCTCTGAGGTTGTCCATCCAACCAGTTCCTAGCCCAACATAAAATACTTCTGTCCAGTCCATGCTCTGGACTGAAGCTTATTATGGGAAACCATGTCAAAGGCTTTGCTGAGATCCAAGTACACAACATCCACAGCCTTTTTTAAGTCAACCAGGCAAGTCACCAGATCATAAAAGGATATTAGGTTGGTCAGACAAGACCTGCCTCTCCTAAAGCCATGCTGACTAGTTCTAATATCATGATCATTTTGCAGTTGTTGCATAGTAGCACACAGGATTATCTGTTCCATGATTTTGCCTGGGACTGAGGTCAGGCTAAAAGAGAGAAACCTAAACAAGTTCAACAAAGGCATGGGTAGGGTCCTGCACCTGGGAGGAATAACATGAAGTAATAGTACAGACTGGGGACTGACCTCCAAGAGAGCAGCTCTACAGAGAAGGACTTGTGAGTCTTGGTGGATGACAAGTTGACTAAGAGCTAGCAGTTTGTTCTTGCAGCCAGGAGGGCCAGTGGTGTCCCTGGGTGCATCGGGCAAAGTGTGTCCAGCAGGTTGAGGGAGATGATTCTTCCTGTCTACTCAGCCCTGGAAAGGTCATATCGGGAGTACTGTATTCAGTTCTGATCTCCACCCACTTTAGTACAGTGGTAAGTGTCCCCACCTGGTGTGTGGGAGACCCGGGTTCAATTCCTGCCAGGGAGACAGTGTTAAGAGTTGGACTCGATGATCCTTGTGGGTCCCTTCCAACTCAGAATATTCTGTGATTCTATGATTCTGTAATTCAAGAAAGACAAGAAAGGGTCCACTGGAGAGACAAAAACATGAGTAGTATTCAGGAGCATTTCTCTTATGAGGAGAGCCTGTGAGAGCTGGGCCTGTGTAGTCTAGAGAACACTGAGAAGGGATTTTATCATGCATACAAATATCTCAAAGATGGGTGCCAAAAGTGTGCCAAACTCTTTTCAGTAGTCCTCAGTGTCAAGACAAGGAGTAATAGACATAAACTAAAACACAAGAAGCTCGACCTAAACATGAGGAAGTTCCTTACAAGATGGAGCAGGGAGGAACTTCTGGAACAGATTGCGCAGAGTGGAACCTTGTGGAGTCTCTGTCTCTGGAGATATTCAAAGCCCACTTGGAAATTTTCTTGTGTAACCTTCTCTAAGTGACTGCCTTGGCAAGGAGGCTGGACTGAGGATGATCTCCAGAAGTCCCTTCCAACCCTAGCTATTCTGTGTGATAAGATAAACATCCACTTTCACAAAGTGCGTGTTCTTGTTCTGAATTATCATATGCTCAAGCTCCCTGAAGCAGTTTGGGTCAAATTATAAAAGGCAGGGTGAAGCTAGTGCAAATATCACTATCTTTAGATCTTTATGTTGTAGCTACAGATTTGTCAAAAATTTAGAGTACATTCACATGTGAAGAGGCAGGAAGAATGCATACCTATCCACTACACCACAATGGAGAACAGTTACCGGATCACTCCTGAAAAATTCAGTCTAGGGACTGAGTCAGCTGTCCCTGGACAAGGATGACAGGTGTTTGATTACCCACTATAAGAGTCGGGATAGTTCTGTGCAAGGCTAGGAGTTGGACTCAATGATTTTTGTGAGTCTCTTCTGTCTCAGCATATTCTGTGGTTCTTTGAATGACAATTCTTATTCTGAACTTTGCTTGATTTTTCTTGGGTCCTGTCACTGGTCATCACAGAGAATATATCAGTCCCTGCCCCTCCTCTTCACCTCATGAGGACTGCAATGAGATCTCCCCTCAGTCTCCTCTTCTCTAGGATGAACAGATCATTTTTGAAAAATTTCTTTGCTGTAGCAATTAAGCAGTTAGCAGAGTAGCCATGCAGTGAGGTAGCATGTAGGTTCACAATGGTGTTTATTCCATAAACTGTAAGTTTAAACTATACCACATAATTAATGTAATATTGCTCCATGAAAAGTGTGTGTGGGGGGTGTGGGTATTTTGGTTTGGTTTTGTTTGTTTGTTTGAGTTTTTTGTTTTTGTTATTTTTAATGAAATACCACGGCATAAAATTCAAAGATAAGGATGTTTATCACAATGTTGATGGTGTATAGAACAGCACAGAAAACTTGGTGTGATTCAGAACTTGACCCAAGGCATGTAAATATAATTGAACGGGAAACTAATGCAGCGAGACATTTGAACCAGAGTGTCTTGGGTATATTTTTTTTTCCTTTTCTCAAGGTTGTTTACATGAATTGCATGATTGGATGAATACAGCAAAAATATTAATGCAAGGGAAGTGTTTGTGACATTTTAAACACAAAACTATCTCTCTAGTAGTAAGCAATCCAACTGTTTTTCTAGTAGTCTTGGAAGTTTTTTTTCCATTTGCTTATTTGTATCAACATATACAACAAGTCCCATTCTGCAGTCTAAGCACTAGAAGGGGAAATATCAGTTTATCAATTTAATCTCTTTGGTTAGTAGCATTCTTAATCATAAAACTTTTTATAGGTGGTTGAGTTGCCAACCCTGGATGTGTTCAAGGGGAGGCTGGATGAGGTGCTGAGTGATATGATCTAGATGTAGATGCTGAGTTAGTTGGGCTATAGGTTGGACTAGATGATCTTCAAGGTCCTTTCCAGCCTCATCTATCCTGTGATACTGTGTGATCATTTGAGCAAGCTGAATCTACCTGGGGTTCTCACACTTAAGAGTACATCCTGATTTTAATGTATGTTTCCAGTTTTGAAAGTACAATTAAAGTAGAGCCATGGTTACACAAGAATTGAAAATAAAACAGTAGTCAACATTTCCTACACAGAGATCAAAGACAAAGGAGGGTAAGGAGAGACAGGGAATGGTCTGAAGATAGAGCTGGGTGAAATGGAAAACATGAGAGAGGTGGCAGCTACATTAGGAGCTAGTCCTTTAGGTGCCATATTACCTGACCCCTCTCTCATCACTAGCAATAGGAATAAAAACAGGTTTTATTTTACCTTTTTTTTTTAATTTAATATTTTTTTATTGTCTCTAAGTGTAAAGCTCCAAACTGGAGGCTCAGTGATGCTGTGATCAGTGTTGAGTAGAACAGAACTTTTGCTTGTCATAAATGCAGCACATCTATATAATTTAATCTTCATTAGATGGTGGGTTTTGTAAGAAAACCTCCTAGTTAGTTCTCGTGCTCTTGTAACTCTAGTCCTTGGAGCTTGTGGTCCTTGTTTTGCAGCTGGGTGTTAGATTTAGCAAGAGGAAATCAATCACTTCATTCTTCATTGTCTTTCATCTTCTTGCACCACTTGTCTAATTTATCATAGTCATGCTGACTTTGACCTCCAGAGTGTTCGCTACTTCTTCGTCTTGGTGTCATCTATATACCTTGTTTTTTCATAGCTTTTATATGAACACTGTATCTGTTCTTCCCTCAAAGTCATCTGGGGAGGTGTGGAAGAGAGACCAACTCAGGATACATAGGTGCTTTGCATTAGAGGTCCTTTTCTAAGCCTGGCAATAATCTTTACTAGTATGTTTTATTGCAACTGGCTGGCCACATATCTCATCCATGCATGTGTATATAGCCTCCTGGATATGAAGTTTTTCCTTTGGTCAAGGTCAAACAATATCATGCCTACTGCTTCCTCTTTGTCTTGGTTCTCACATAATATAATGGAGTCCTTCAAGCCAGACCACACTATACATTAAGTCCTTTGCACGTGCCCTTTCAACAGAGATATGTCTAACTATCTTCTAAAGATACTTAAACTGTTTAAAGCCTTGTCTGGCGCCAGCCCAGACAAGGTATAACCTGACTCGTAACAGGAGTTTAGTATTTCTCAAGCCATTTACACCAACACGAGTTCGTTCTTTGAGCTCAAAGCAGGTTCTAATAACTTCAAATTGTGTTAAGGAAGTACACATTTAAGTAAAATTTTCTCTTGATTGAATAATATCTCCTAGTCTTGCATTATTCTGTAAAAGTCTTTTAATATTAGCCTAAAATGTTACAGCAGTAGAACAAGGTTAATTGTTTTACAATTGCTGCTGTCTTTGCTTAGTGTCTTCTCAATATGTAAAGGCATTAGCTTTACAATTTCAAAAAGCTAACTTGATAATGATTATAACCACTACAAGGTTGTGTTATCTATTTTCTTCATTTATTTAAAATTTTACCTAATATTTTGGGCAAGTGATGCACTATTTTTATGTTTGTATAGGAATCTTTTTTCATTTCTTTTGAGCCTTAACACACTATGCCTGACTGGAACAGCAATCACTTCGGATTCACAGTTTGCACAGAAGAAATAATGTCTGTCATGGTTTTAGCACATCACTAATTAACAAACTGCAGACTGTGTAGCTAAGGTTTCTACAAACGAAAAATTTCTTGTTTCAAATCTGAGAACAATAAGCTTTTGTCTACAAAATGGATCTCTCCTGTTTTTTTAAGCTGAACACAAAGGTGTCAATTGTTCTCCAAAATCTTATCTGTGCTCGAATGATCATGCTGAATGTCAGTGAGGATGCCGTGGCCACAGCAGAGATGAAGTGGGCGGCCTGTCTCAGGCACCATGGCCATGGCAGGGCGAGCCGGTGGCGACACCAGGACATGTCGAGATGCTGATGCCTGACTGACCTCCGCCCATCCCAGCCACGGTAACCATGGTAACCCTTCCCTGGCTGGCTCTAGCTTATTTTCATATCCATGAACTTATGCAGACCTTGGCTGGCTATGTGTCGATCCCTGTTTCTTAGTTTTTTGACTGTTTTGTTTGTGAGATTTGGGGAATTGTTTTGTTTGGGTTTTTTTCCGGCAATGCAACAGAACTTGCTGTCCCCGTTCCCACCTTGCATTCTGCAGAGGTGTTGCCCAGCTTGTGTGGGCATCCAGTCTGCCTCTCCCCATGTGGGGACTCTGCCGCCCTGGCCACACTCTGCCTGCCCCCCTGCAGGGTCTGATGACCCTGTGCTCACCACTTCCCTGCCCTGGCTGGCAGGGATGGCAAGCAGAGCCCCCAGTGCAGCCGTGGGCACTGCTCCCACAGCCAAGAACTTGGGACTACGTATCGCTGGGCAGCCTGAGCATCTTGGGACACAATCGCGGGTGCTGTGAGGTAAGCAGACTGTGATGCAAGCAGACTGTGATGCAGTGTCCCAGGCAGTAGCAGGCCTTTAACCCCGCTCTGCAAGTTCCCCTGCAGTTTCACTGGCAAGGAAGACACAATGTGTAAAGCATACATAAGAGATGCATAGCCACCGACCCCTCAGCGACCATCCGACTGCCCCATGTGGGGCCATGCAACTGGTGGGCCGTGCCAGCACCACAGCTGGTGGGAAGTAGGGAGGGCACTGCTGGTCCCCACGCCCCAACCAATGGGGACCTGGTGTCTCCAAGGGGAAACAGGGCTGAATCCCCACAGGGGCATGGGGGAATGGAGTGCTGGGAGGGGAGCAGCCCTGCCACCAGCCTCCACTGCCTCCACAGCAGAGGGAGGAACTCCCCTTGCAGTGCCAGCCCCTCCTCCCCACTAGGAGCCATATGCTGCTGCCAAAATGAAGCCCCAGCTACTGCTGCACTCCCTGGGAAGCAGCCTTTCCTGGCGCTGCCGCACCTGCCATGTTTAAACTCGAGGTGGTTTAAATCTGCTACCTCCCACCACCCCCCGCCACCCAGAAGTGCCTCCCATCCCAGGTCCCTGGTGATGGCAGCAATCCCCCTTACCCCTTAAACGATGGAGATAGACAGCACTTGGGGACTTCGGGTTGCAGGAGGCATTCTCAGCAGTCTGCAGGTGTGCCAGGCAAGGGGCATCTGCATGTAGGCCAGGCGGGGGTCATCTCCGCTGATCCAAGGGTGGACCTTGCAGCTCCCTTCCATGCTCCCTCTCCTCCCTTCCCACAGTGGCTTCTGGGCCAGACCAATTTGCATATTCAAGATCTTATTACATATTCATGAGCTGGCTGAGTTCACAGCATTATCTCTGCATATGCGTGGGCACATCTTTTCCTGAAAAATAAACTGCAGATGATTGAAACTGCAGAGTTGTGGACGGCGAGTAGGGGGGGTCTTACTGTATTTTATTTGTTGAGCAGGCTTGACTGTATATCAAAATTTGCATTGTGTTTTTCTCAAGAGGAAGAAGAGAAATCAAGTTCCATTAGGACCCTAGTAAAAATTGGCTTCTATGATATCTCTCTCATAGTATAGTAATACCTCGCATATTCACGCCTATTGATTCGCATCTTCACAGATTTGTGGAATATTTCTCAGCAAATAATAGGCTATTCGTGGAGCACGTCCCTGTGGGGCAGGGGGGGCGGCGCTTCTCTCTTGCTGGGCACACCAACAGTTCAGTCCCTTATGAGTGTTGTGGAGATTGTGGCAGGGAAGGTTTATAACACACAGGGTACATTCCCATGGTGCTGCCCGTGCTAGGAACAGGATGTCCCACTGCTTCTCCCCCTGGATTTCCCAGCTACAGGTGGGGAAGGCAACACTGACAGGTGTGCTAACCGCAGCGGAATCCAAGTGCTAAGTGCTCCGTGTCCAGGGGTTGCGCAGCTGGCGCACCTGGTGATATATGTAGCCTCAGGGAAAGTCCCCCCAGTGTGCTGCAGCCTTCTCCACAGGGACTGTGGCATGAGCTGGCCTCCCCTTCCCCCTCTGCCCCAGCTGCCCGTGTGTGCCACGACTGACATGTCCCAGCCTGCAGTGCTCTCAAGCATTTGTCCCTGCCAGCACCTTTCAGGGGAGCACCTGCAGAGTGTGAGCGGGGACTGCCAAGCCCCTGCCCAACTGCGACGCCAGGATGAGCTTCCCCACTGCAGCAGCAATGCAAGCATGTGTGGCGGCAGTAGCCCAGTGGCAGCAGTGGAGAAAGAGGCAGCATGGCCAAAAGGAAGCTCAGGGATTCTCCGGAGACAAAGCTCAGAAACGTTTCCCTTTGCTCCCCTGTGCTGTGAGAGGCTTTGGAGAGTGCTCCCCAGCACCTTGGGGCAGCAGGGGGCAGGGAGATGAGCGTAGCCTATGTGCATACCTGCTCATGGATTGGCCGATTCGCAGGACCCCCATGAGACCTGCAACCCGCAAATGTAGAGGTAAGACTGAAATACTTTTATCTTGAGTCTTGCTGATCTCTTCCTTGCTTTTGANCCTGCCACCAGCCTCCACTGCCTCCACAGCAGAGGGAGGAACTCCCCTTGCAGTGCCAGCCCCTCCTCCCCACTAGGAGCCATATGCTGCTGCCAAAATGAAGCCCCAGCTACTGCTGCACTCCCTGGGAAGCAGCCTTTCCTGGCGCTGCCGCACCTGCCATGTTTAAACTCGAGGTGGTTTAAATCTGCTACCTCCCACCACCCCCCGCCACCCAGAAGTGCCTCCCATCCCAGGTCCCTGGTGATGGCAGCAATCCCCCTTACCCCTTAAACGATGGAGATAGACAGCACTTGGGGACTTCGGGTTGCAGGAGGCATTCTCAGCAGTCTGCAGGTGTGCCAGGCAAGGGGCATCTGCATGTAGGCCAGGCGGGGGTCATCTCCGCTGATCCAAGGGTGGACCTTGCAGCTCCCTTCCATGCTCCCTCTCCTCCCTTCCCACAGTGGCTTCTGGGCCAGACCAATTTGCATATTCAAGATCTTATTACATATTCATGAGCTGGCTGAGTTCACAGCATTATCTCTGCATGTGCATGGGCACATCTTTTGCTGAAAAATAAACTGCAGATGATTGAAANGCATCTGTGTAGTCCGACTTCCGTGTTGAATGGCGGCCGCGCCGCCACTGCCACCGCCCCCACCCCCACGGCCACCACGGCCGCTGCCCCCACTGCTGTCACCCGCGCTGCCCCTGCCACCTGTGCTGCCCCCGCTGCTGCCCAAGCCACCACCGCTGCCCGTTCCGCCACCCAGGCTGGGGCCGCCGCTGCTGCCACAGCAGCAGGTCACACATGAGCAGCTGCAAAACTGGTCTCGNAGATTTGTGGAATATTTCTCAGCAAATAATAGGCTATTCGTGGAGCACGTCCCTGTGGGGCAGGGGGGGCGGCGCTTCTCTCTTGCTGGGCACACCAACAGTTCAGTCCCTTATGAGTGTTGTGGAGATTGTGGCAGGGAAGGTTTATAACACACAGGGTACATTCCCATGGTGCTGCCCGTGCTAGGAACAGGATGTCCCACTGCTTCTCCCCCTGGATTTCCCAGCTACAGGTGGGGAAGGCAACACTGACAGGTGTGCTAACCGCAGCGGAATCCAAGTGCTAAGTGCTCCGTGTCCAGGGGTTGCGCAGCTGGCGCACCTGGTGATATATGTAGCCTCAGGGAAAGTCCCCCCAGTGTGCTGCAACCTTCTCCACAGGGACTGTGGCATGAGCTGGCCTCCCCTTCCCCCTCTGCCCCAGCTGCCCGTGTGTGCCACGACTGACATGTCCCAGCCTGCAGTGCTCTCAAGCATTTGTCCCTGCCAGCACCTTTCAGGGGAGCACCTGCAGAGTGTGAGCGGGGACTGCCAAGCCCCTGCCCAACTGCGACGCCAGGATGAGCTTCCCCACTGCAGCAGCAATGCAAGCATGTGTGGCGGCAGTAGCCCAGTGGCAGCAGTGGAGAAAGAGGCAGCATGGCCAAAAGGAAGCTCAGGGATTCTCCGGAGACAAAGCTCAGAAACGTTTCCCTTTGCTCCCCTGTGCTGTGAGAGGCTTTGGAGAGTGCTCCCCAGCACCTTGGGGCAGCAGGGGGCAGGGAGATGAGCGTAGCCTATGTGCATACCTGCTCATGGATTGGCCGATTCGCAGGACCCCCATGAGACCTGCAACCCGCAAATGTAGAGGTAAGACTGAAATACTTTTATCTTGAGTCTTGCTGATCTCTTCCTTGCTTTTGAAAATATGAAGGGAGAATTCTTTAAGGAGTACTTGTCTATACTTCTAGAATTTAGGAACAAGTCTGGATGTCGAGGACAGTACTTAATATTTTGATACTTGGTACTGACAGTATCAAAAGTATTGATATAAGAATTTATGTTACCTCTTAGCTCTGACTGATATTGCGTAGTGATGATGCATTTCTCACAGCATACAAATAGTCCACTTTGATGCTGTAATCATTGTGATACTGCAGTTTGTTGACATTGCACACAAGCACAAGCTACTTTACGCAGGATGGAAAAAATAGTTCACTTTTGGACCAACATTTCAGTAAAAGAAAATTAAAACAGGCAAGAAACATTCACTATGCATAAAACTTAGAGTGCACGGCAAACTTCTGAAATGTTTAGCATTTTCTTTTAAAAACACATTGAGGATGATTAGTATCTGAAAGGGACAAGATGCAGAGTCAATTTTAGCATTTATTTAATCAAGAGGACGTCAGGAGGCTGTTTATTGACATAAAAGTATTTTCACCTTAATCTAACCTGACAGAAAGATAAAACTACATCACACTAGTAAGGAATGATTACTGTCTTGTAATCTGAAGTCAGCTCTGAGAAGACCTCACAGATAAATATTGCTCGGGAACTGCTTCTGTTGAGCTGAAAAAAGTTAGAAAATTCAGTAAAAAAGATCAAGTAGCAAAAAGAAAAAAGAAGAAAAAGTCAAAAGTATCATTTGTATGTGAATATCTCTTTAAGACTAACCTTGAAACTAAATGTTATAGGAAGATACCTCTATTTAGCTCTTGCATGCTATTAATCCCCTTTTTGCTCAACAAGACAGAACATGAAATAAGTATTTCCTAGAAACTGAATTTTCATGTCTGTTCACTACAATATGTAGTTGAACATTTTTTTAAGCTTCCAGTTCTTTGTGGAAGAAAAGGCATAAGCTTTGGTACTCATTTTCTTGCTTTCTACAGTCAATTTATTCCACTATTAAAGTTACTGAGAAAGGATATATTTTACGCCTGTATGCCACTGAAATAACTACTTCAGTACACTCTTGTGGGGATAATGATAGGAATGGCATCTGGGTATGAAGAACAGCAGAACCCACAACTGGGAGTATGTAGAAATACAGTCGAGGCTCCTATAACGTGGACCCACGGTCTTAAAAAGCATCTGTGTAGTCCGACTTCCGTGTTGAATGGCGGCCGCGCCGCCNNNNTGATCCTTGTGGGTCCCTTCTAACTGATAGTATTCAAAAAAAAAAAAAAAAAAGTAGTCTTGATGGTGATACTTGCTCTCATCTCTTTAACACTGTGCAAGGTAAAGTGTTTCAAGATAAGGCTTGTGCAAGTGTTACCACCACTACTTTGGGTGTTAGATATGTTTTGGCATACAGTGCATTTTAGTATGTTATGGTTGTTGGAAGTTTCTTTCTCTCTAATTTAATTAACAGGTGGTAGATTTTGAAAAGAGAATAAAAGACTTATTACAGCTGTAGTTGCTGTTCTCTTTTCCCTTTGAAATTAATAAATCAGGCAGAGCTATGAGGTAGTGAGCTTTCTGATGGAATACATCATGTTCCCTTGGTTAGTAAACTGCTTTCTACAATGTCAAAGTGCACTGTTAATTTTTGTAAATTGAGTATGACATATTATGTTATATGTTGTTATTACTGAAGTAAAACACTCCAAGGCTGAAGTGGGAGCTCTAGTTCTATGCAGAAATTTCCTGTGTGCACTATTGCATAGTTCTGAGAATGCAACCTGTTTAATGCTAAGTGCTGTTGGGCATTGGCAAGACATGTTTTAGTATCAGCTGTATATCATCCTCTGTTCAGCTTTCTTTTTCCAGTTTCTGGCAGTGACTTCTTGTTTTTGTCTTTTGAAGTTATATTTTTCGGCCTTTCCTGCAGAGCCAAGTGTTTGTTTTCAGGTGTCTGAATAAACAAAATTTCTACCCCTGAACAGAGACTATTCCTCTGCTGAAAAAATAAATTCTCTTCTATTTTTATTTGAAAATGGAAGTCTGGCAGGGAAATAATTTTGGAACTCTGCTTATTTTGAAGGGCATTGATTTTGATTTGTCTGTTCTGAAAGACACATAAAAAATAAAATAAAAAAAAGTACAGAGGTCTTGGAAGGAGCTGTTGATGATTGAAGAGAAAAGCAGTATATTCCTGTTGGAAGACCTTTGCTGCTTGTGATCTTACAACTACATTAAAATGGCAAGCCATTCTATGGAAAGCTACTGATGTTGAATTTAGTGGAGAAAACTGAGAAGCAGAAAAGGTTTCTGGAGAGGGGACCTTCTGAACTGTCTAGTACGCACACAGTGTTGATAAGATGCTACCTTTCTGAACGTCTGTGTAAGACTAACAGTGTAGCACTCTTAAAGCACGATCAAGGGTGCTCTAAGCCTTCTAAGGCATTAAATTGTTGAGGAAAGTGGCTGGCAGAGTCCTTGAGAGGTCAGGAGAATTTTGGGTTTTTGTAAGGATTAAGATTTAGAGAGAAAATTACTTGTTCTTGCAGGCCTTAGTTCTATTTAAAAATTAGTCATATGACAAATTAAAAGGGTACCTCAATGGAAATGGTTGTAGAAGGCAAATGCAGCCTAGGTTTTTTATGGAATCTGACTTCCTAGGTGTGTGACATTGTCCTTGGCCTCAACCTGAGTGCTCTTAGAGAGGAGCTGATGCCTATCTCAACTATTTTGCCTCTGTGATTATCTTTTGTAGTGTGCCTTGGAACATCCACCCCAACTAAAAATTGAGATTAGGTCTCAATTGAGATTAGGATATATATAGTGTATATATATATATATATATATATATACATATATATATATATATACTAGATGCTCCCTATTATTCCTAAACTGTTAGAATAGATACAGAAAATACATAATTGATAAATAATTACATAGAAACTTTATCTGTGTCATAAACTGCAGAGAGAGGGCAAGCTAATACAGTGAACCCCCGAAATTTTCGGGGTTATGGGTCCCTTCAACCACCACAAAGCCCTGTTTCCACAAAGATAGACAGCCCATGCATATGCAAATAATACACACCACTCACCACCCCACCCCCCAACCCCAGAGCTCCAGGGGGGCATTCTCAGCTGCGCGTTTATTTCCTATGTGCCCATACCAGGGTTGTCGGGGTCCTTCTACACCGGGAAGCACTGTGCCCACTGTCTGTGTATGTCAGGAGTGGTGGGAGGTGTCCCCCTGAGTCTCAGGAACGGGTGGAGGCACCGTGCCAAAAAGTGTTTAACCTATGGCATACAGGGCTTGGTGGGGCTGGGCGCTGTCGCTGCCCTCCATCTCCACCAGCCCATTGGCTGGGATGTGTGACACTAATATAATTAGACAGCTACCAAGTGCCCCCCCTCCATGGTTGCCTTCCTGCAGCTGCTTACCAAACTGGGTCCGGGCCACTCTGTGCCCTCACGCTGCTCCAAGTGAGTGGAACAGCCACATCATCTCTTGGGTGGCGGCAGTGGAGGGCCCAGCTTCCCTCTCCCCAAAACACATCTTTTGCCAAGGTGGCAGCAATTGTTTGGAGGAGGGGAAGCCAGCATCCACCATAGAGGCAGGGTGGCAATTTCCCGAGATGCTAAGATAGTTTCTCAGAGGCCGTGCCACCTTTCTGCACCTGACATGGCATAGGCAGATTTTTGATTGATGCAGGTGCCAGATCTGCTTGGCACAAACCACAGAGCCTGTACCCACAAAGTGATGCTTGTATGATTTTGCGGAGCAGGCAGAATTGCAGATTTAAACAATCCGAATGAAGGTACCTGGCTTCACCTCTCGCTCCCACTGCAGCAGTGCATGGGGACAAAAGGCAAAAAAGGGACTGTGACTGCTGAATNCAAAAAAAAAAAAAAAAAAGTAGTCTTGATGGTGATACTTGCTCTCATCTCTTTAACACTGTGCAAGGTAAAGTGTTTCAAGATAAGGCTTGTGCAAGTGTTACCACCACTACTTTGGGTGTTAGATATGTTTTGGCATACAGTGCATTTTAGTATGTTATGGTTGTTGGAAGTTTCTTTCTCTCTAATTTAATTAACAGGTGGTAGATTTTGAAAAGAGAATAAAAGACTTATTACAGCTGTAGTTGCTGTTCTCTTTTCCCTTTGAAATTAATAAATCAGGCAGAGCTATGAGGTAGTGAGCTTTCTGATGGAATACATCATGTTCCCTTGGTTAGTAAACTGCTTTCTACAATGTCAAAGTGCACTGTTAATTTTTGTAAATTGAGTATGACATATTATGTTATATGTTGTTATTACTGAAGTAAAACACTCCAAGGCTGAAGTGGGAGCTCTAGTTCTATGCAGAAATTTCCTGTGTGCACTATTGCATAGTTCTGAGAATGCAACCTGTTTAATGCTAAGTGCTGTTGGGCATTGGCAAGACATGTTTTAGTATCAGCTGTATATCATCCTCTGTTCAGCTTTCTTTTTCCAGTTTCTGGCAGTGACTTCTTGTTTTTGTCTTTTGAAGTTATATTTTTCGGCCTTTCCTGCAGAGCCAAGTGTTTGTTTTCAGGTGTCTGAATAAACAAAATTTCTACCCCTGAACAGAGACTATTCCTCTGCTGAAAAAATAAATTCTCTTCTATTTTTATTTGAAAATGGAAGTCTGGCAGGGAAATAATTTTGGAACTCTGCTTATTTTGAAGGGCATTGATTTTGATTTGTCTGTTCTGAAAGACACATAAAAAATAAAATAAAAAAAAGTACAGAGGTCTTGGAAGGAGCTGTTGATGATTGAAGAGAAAAGCAGTATATTCCTGTTGGAAGACCTTTGCTGCTTGTGATCTTACAACTACATTAAAATGGCAAGCCATTCTATGGAAAGCTACTGATGTTGAATTTAGTGGAGAAAACTGAGAAGCAGAAAAGGTTTCTGGAGAGGGGACCTTCTGAACTGTCTAGTACGCACACAGTGTTGATAAGATGCTACCTTTCTGAACGTCTGTGTAAGACTAACAGTGTAGCACTCTTAAAGCACGATCAAGGGTGCTCTAAGCCTTCTAAGGCATTAAATTGTTGAGGAAAGTGGCTGGCAGAGTCCTTGAGAGGTCAGGAGAATTTTGGGTTTTTGTAAGGATTAAGATTTAGAGAGAAAATTACTTGTTCTTGCAGGCCTTAGTTCTATTTAAAAATTAGTCATATGACAAATTAAAAGGGTACCTCAATGGAAATGGTTGTAGAAGGCAAATGCAGCCTAGGTTTTTTATGGAATCTGACTTCCTAGGTGTGTGACATTGTCCTTGGCCTCAACCTGAGTGCTCTTAGAGAGGAGCTGATGCCTATCTCAACTATTTTGCCTCTGTGATTATCTTTTGTAGTGTGCCTTGGAACATCCACCCCAACTAAAAATTGAGATTAGGTCTCAATTGAGATTAGGATATATATAGTGTATATATATATATATANTGTCGCTGCCCTCCATCCCCACCAGCCCATTGGCTGGGATGTGTGACACTAATATAATTAGACAGCTACCAAGTGCCCCCCCTCCATGGTTGCCTTCCTGCAGCTGCTTACCAAACTGGGTCCGGGCCACTCTGTGCCCTCACGCTGCTCCAAGTGAGTGGAACAGCCACATCATCTCTTGGGTGGCGGCAGTGGAGGGCCCAGCTTCCCTCTCCCCAAAACACATCTTTTGCCAAGGTGGCAGCAATTGTTTGGAGGAGGGGAAGCCAGCATCCACCATAGAGGCAGGGTGGCAATTTCCCGAGATGCTAAGATAGTTTCTCAGAGGCCGTGCCACCTTTCTGCACCTGACATGGCATAGGCAGATTTTTGATTGATGCAGGTGCCAGATCTGTTTGGCACAAACCACAGAGCCTGTACCCACAAAGTGATGCTTGTATGATTTTGCGGAGCAGGCAGAATTGCAGATTTAAACAATCCGAATGAAGGTACCTGGCTTCACCTCTCGCTCCCACTGCAGCAGTGCATGGGGACAAAAGGCAAAAAAGGGACTGTGACTGCTGAATCCAGGGGCCACTGCACTGCTGGAGCTCTGGCATGATGTGGATCCTGTGCAAGCCAGATACTGACAGCAGTGGCAGGATGTTGGGCGGTTGAGGGGTGAAGTGCTGGGGGGCAGGGCAGCCAGGCAGCTGTGAGACCCATGCACCCCAGGCTTCCATTTGCAAGAGAGTTTTGAGGCTGCCTTCTCTTGAAAAAGCAAGGCGTCAACTCCAAATGTCTGGAACAGCCCTGAGTCAGGCTGGGCGGAGATGGGCGGCAGGCGCCAGTCTGGAGAGGCTTCTCTGGCTGTGAGCCCAGCCAGAGTGGAGCCACCACTGTGCCCATGGCCCACTCCCCCAGCCTGGTGCAGCTCTAGGCTATCTCTGAGCGCCGCAGGCTGTGCCAGACATAGCAGTGCCTGGCTGTTGTTTTCAGCGCTCTGCCAGGGCAGGGGCTGTTGGCTGGGCTGCACCCCTCAGGTTGGTGGACAGACTGTGTGTTGACAGGGGCAAAGTGGGAGCAGCACCGCTGTGCCCTTCAGGGAAAAGACTAAATTCGGCTTGGCTGTCTTGGCACCACCGAGCGAGGCAAGCTTGCCCAAGGCAGGCTCGGTGCCAGGGCTTGGGAAGGCAGGCAGCAAGTGAGTGGGCGAGTGGGAGCCCAGCAGGCTGGCGGCAACTGAGGAGGGTGAGCTGCACACTGGGAGCCCCTGGGATCTGTAACTTGCCCTGGGACAAGCACACACGCTGCCAGGGCTCCCAGGTTAGCGGTGAAGGAGGGGAGGCCATACTCTGGGAGCCCCTGGAGTCTGTGCCTTGCACTGGGATGAGCGCACATGTTGCCAGGGCTCCCGGATCATGCTTTATTTATTCTTCACTGCTGTGCACCTGTGGCTGCCAGTGTGAACTGTGGCAATCGCTGGCATACCCTGGTGTTTTAGGGTAGTCGTTTGGGTTCCAGTGCTGTGGGTACAGCCAAGGAAGCTTGGGAGATGCAGAAGTTTGGGTTACCTTTTTTCCTCCCTTCTAAAAAGTTCCATTAACAAACTCATGCTGGTATGTTTTATTTTTCAAACCTCACTTTGTGCTGTGCAGCCTGGGACATCAGGAACTGTCATCCCCACAACTCTCCCAAGTGCTCTGGGCTGAGAGGGTAGGGTGACAGGTGGAGCTTAATTGCATATTCATGAGCTTATTAACCTACTATATTTTCTTGGATTTCTCTGCATGAGAATTATCATTGGGAAAAAAACCTGCCATGAATTCAACCTACAAAGAGCAAAACCACAAAGGGGTGGGGGTTCACTGTAATAATAAAATGAGGGCTGGAGAAAAGGGGGATGACAAAGGAACACAGTAGATGGTGGTGGACTTTTCTTTCTAGCTTCCATTCTTTTCCTATTCCTTATCTGTTTTGTCCCTTCCTTTTGCTTCTCTACTGCTTCAGTTTGCAACAATGTTGACCTGCTGTAAAGGTCACAAAGCAAAAGGCAGATCTGAATTGGTTCATACCTGACATGGAATTTACTATGTCTAATGGGGGTTGGGAGCAAGTGTGGGGAAAAGGTACAGTTGCACAGTCCTCACTTCAATAATCTTTCAACCCTAATTATCCCAGAGTGTTAATGATGGGGCTGTAGAAACTACAGAATGAAATATGTACCATTAAAATAGCTTATATTAATCTAGGTGAGGTGGGAGTGTGCATCATCCATCAGCTCTATTGATCTAAGTTGGTCTCAAGCACTGTTTTGATTTGAGATATTGACAATTTCAGTCTAACAGAGGTGGACTATAACCACTGGAAGTCAGCAGGGTAGTGGTGATGATGCATTCATAGACGGAGACTAATAATAACTTGAGTGCCATTTAGTCAATAGTGGAATCATCAGTGAGTAAGTGCTGTGTTTTTCAGGGTTTGACAGGACTTTGAAGACATGCTGTATGTGAACCTCTAGTGAAAAGGGGGGGATGGGTAAAAGATCTTTTCCACTGTAGAAGCAGAATGCTTTGTTATAGCAACAGAATTAGAAATAGGTTTGATACCTAGGACAGGATAGACAGAAATAATTATTTGTACAAAAGTGTCATAGCTACATGTATAGAGGTTTTGTTTCCTTTTTGGAGTACTCTCTTGTTTCCTGCCTTTATCTCTTTACCACTAACAGGCAAGTTCATTAGAGTAAAATAATCTCTGATTAAGGGGGATTTTACTGGTATTTTTGTGCAATTACTTTACGACACAGCATGTCACATAATAAGCCAGATTCCTTCCTGAATGAAAGTAAATGTGGTTACATTGAAAGTAAACAGTTATGCATTCAAGAGATGAATGAGACAGAAGTCTCAGATTTGCAAGAGACACAAATAACTTTCTAATAGACTTCAGTTCTCTGCTATTAAAATCAATTGAGAGAACATAACAATAATAATGTACAATTGACATAAAACATTATTACTGTTTTGGTTTTTTAATTTGTGGACTTTTAGTGGGAAAAAAACAATTGGAGAGCTTGGAATATTTACATGGAGTTTGTCTGCTTTGGGGTTTGGGGATTTTTTTTTTTAAACAGATATAGAGGAATAATAACAAATACCTCCGCCTGCTAAGCTTTCTTGTTTTCCCATTCTGTGCCAGTATCTCTCCTCTCATTTTTGATGACTGAGCTGTGCAAGTGAGCAGTTCTCCTAAGCTGAGGAAAATGATCTGGGTGGGTTCAAGCTGCAAAGGTTGGTCTTTGCGTGTTTTGATGGAAGGGGATTTAAGGAAGGCTGAAATCCCAGCACTGGCTGCTAGTGAACAGTTCATGTGGGGTGGCAGGAAAGAGGCGCCACCTTCCACTGGCACAGCTGGTGGTGGGAATGTAGATTCATCTGCTTCCCATGTATTGACTATAAACAGCTTTGGTTACTTTCTTTACTTCCTTCAAAATAAGGAAACTGTAATTACAACATTGGTTATAATTTTTCTCCTCTCTCTGAATATCATCAAGGAGTAAATAAGGTAATAAATAAATAAGGAACAAATAATTCTCANTTTACAACTACCTGAGGGGAGGTTGCTGTCGAGTGGGTGTGGGTCTCTTCTCCCAGGCTGACGATACCAGAACAAGAGGACATAGCCTTAAACTACGTCAGGGGAGGTTTAGACTGGATGTTAGGAAGAGGTTTTTCACAGAGAGAGTGATCCCTCATTGGAATGGGCTGCCCAGGGAGGTGGTGGAGTCGCCATCCCTGGAGGTGTTTAAGAGAAGACTTCATGAGGAACTCAGTGACATGGTCTAGATGTTGGGAGGCTTGGATGGATGGAGTGTGGTGCCCATGGTTCCACACTTGTGGGCCTGATCCCTGGGTGGGTGTTTGCTTGGGAGTTGGACTAGATGATCCTGTGGGTCTCTTCCAACTCAGAATAACCTGTGAACCTGTAAACATAGAGAGTATATGAATCATGGCAGCATTTTAACCACCAGTGATTGTGTTATACCAAACCTTCACTTTCAGCTCTGATTCTACAAGTATCTTGACCTCTGATATTTATTTCCTTTGGTCATAATGGTGGCGGTGAACTACCATATATGCAAAGTTTCACTCTCAACTGTAATAGCACATCTATTTGATAAGACATTTTCTAAATAAATTGCCAACTTTTCCCCCTAAGAAAAATAGAAATGGCTGGGGACTATGTCTTTTTTGTATTTTGATTTTATTAAGGGCAAAAGCAGTGTGTCTCTGGTTGGGTTTTTTTCTTCCTTTTGATTTAATACTAATTAATACTAAGGTGTATTATACTGATCCCATAACACCACAGCTAAACTTTCTGTTTTTAAGATCCTGAGGACGGTAAGCTAAAATTCTACACATCTCAAACTCAGTGTGGAAAATTACATTTTATGTATTAATCTGTAATATGTTCTATCATACTTTCAGGTCTAGTGAACCACACTGAACTGACCTTCAGCAGCAGCTAGCTATGAGGCTTTTGTGATAATCACAGAACCACAGAATCACAGAATCACAGAAAATTATGAGTTGGAAGGGACCCACAAGGATCATCTAGTCCAACTCACCATCTAATACCCGTACAGCGACCGAGAGCACATCCCAGAGCGTAATACCAACCTAGATGCCTCACAGTCTAGCAGGCCACTCCGAGCCAGAAGGGGCCCAGGGTCATCCAGCCCTACACCCCCCAGCTAGACCATGTCACTAAGCTCCTCGTCCAGTCTTCCCTTAAACACCTCCAGGGATGGCGACTCCACCACCTCCCTGGGCAGCCCATTCCAATATGCAATTACTCTCTCTGTGAAAAACCGCTTCCTAACGTTAAGATTAAACCTCCCCTGGCGTAGCTTGAGGCTGTGCTCTCTCGTTCTGGTGTCGTCAGCCTGGAATCCATGCACTAATAAATATGCAGAATCCCTAGGAATATACAGGAACTCAGCATATGTCAAACAATCCACCCATAAGCTTTTTGGTTGTGTTCGATTGGCTCGCGGTGCATCATGAATTCTCTTGTAGGACAAACTGTTCTAAAGATTCATGGTAAACAGAAAAGTTTGTTCATGAGTTGTATCCTAGTAAGACCGAATAGTAGGTTTGGTCATTGGTTTGCTAGGGTTTCCCCTTCATTTCTGTCTTTCTTAAGTGAATTGGAGAAGACTAGATCCAGCACACCAAGAGAAAGCTTGAAGGAGAGGTTGCAATATAGTTTCATTACATGTAATGCAAAATGTTGTTAGTGGTGTCCGCATGCCAAACTAAGTCACTTAGAGTGAACTGGGATCAAGTTCAAATATAAATCTCACATTTGTCCTCTGCAGGGCAAGCATGAGGATTTATTGTGCTGTGGAAGATTGATAAGAAATTGTATTGGTGCATTTATCATGGTACCTTCTAATAAGAAATATAATAAAGCTTCCTAGCAGTACTGTAATATGCTAACACTTTTTTCTGTGAACTCATGAAAAAACAAACAAGACAGCTCAGCTGGAATTCAGGTCAGGAATGGTGCAGTCATAACTGTGAGAAAATAGGGAAAGGAGATAAAGGCAGCAAAGGATGAAAGTTTTTTGTCTAGGTGGCTGCTGCTATTCACAGCTGTACAGAGAAATTTGGGACCCCAGCCCATATTTCTTTCCTTTCAGGCCTGTCTTAAGCGCTTGGAGAGGTGGTGTTAGAGAATTCATGGAAGAAAAATAGAAGCCCATGCCAAGTGAGAGATGCATACTTTTGCAGCCTTCACCTATGTGCAAAAGATGAGTTTGAGAGTGTATAAGTGTTTTACCTGACAACAGATTTTTAAAAAGGTGTGGTTACCAAAGTAATTGCCACAGAGTTGTGATTTTAAAAAGTGACACATCTTGCATTTTCCACAGCACAGAGTCTCACTCCTGCTGGTTGAAGTCTCTAGGGTTAACTGAACCGGTGCCTGTTCTGCAGCTCCCATGTCTCCCCTCAAGGTAACCTACTGTCTCAGCCCATGGAGTGGAGAAAGGTGGTATGGATCAATGTTTACTTTAATATCTTACTGGATTTTGTGTTGGTCCAAGTGTTTACAGCCTTGAGGTACCATAATCCTATGGTCAGCCCTGTGATGAACACAGCCTAAAGTAGCAGCCATGAGAGGCTTGCCTTTCAATGCAAGAAGAAAGGACAACAAGTGCAAAAATCAAAAGAAAACTTTATTACAGTTTCCTGCAATTGACCTATGGGAAGCGGCTATGGGAACTGGGGTTGTTCAGCCTGGAGAAGAGGAGACTCAGAGGTGACCTGATTGCTGTTTACAACTACCTGAGGGGAGGTTGCTGTCGAGTGGGTGTGGGTCTCTTCTCCCAGGCTGACGATACCAGAACAAGAGGACATAGCCTTAAACTACGTCAGGGGAGGTTTAGACTGGATGTTAGGAAGAGGTTTTTCACAGAGAGAGTGATCCCTCATTGGAATGATCTGCCCAGGGAGGTGGTGGAGTCGCCATCCCTGGAGGTGTTTAAGAGAAGACTTGATGAGGAGCTCAGTGACATGGCCTAGATGTTGGGAGGCTTGGATGGATGGAGTGTGGTGCCCATGGTTCCACGCTTGTGGGCCTGATCCCTGGGTGGGTGTTTGCTTGGGAGTTGGACTAGATGATCCTGTGGGTCCCTTCCAACTCAGAATAACCTGTGTACCTGTAAAGCATTTTATCTGCGTTTTGTGTCTTGATTGCCTTTAGGTTTTCTTATTTGCAAGGTTAATTTGTGCCTGTGCTGATAAATTACGTAGGTATGAAGATTCTCTGGTGATGGTGGAATAAAGGTGTGCTCTGATCCGTGCCGTGAATGTATTCATTTTATTGTTGAAGAGCTGCAGTTTTGTCAGTTCTTTATGTAAGGGGGTAATTCTGTTGGATAATAAACTAATCAGATCCAGGGAAAGGCTTCTTCTGTAATAAATGGACGCTATAACAAATAGCAGCTATCCATACTTCTACGGACAGATAAAAATCATGTATGAAAGAGGTCCTGAGGCAGTTTCATGTCCTTGGTTTTCAAAACTAATTTGAACCACAGCTTTTAGTTTGGCCTCTTCCTTTCTGTTTTGTTCAAAACCATTTTTATGTCTTCCAAAGGAGAAAAGTAATCTTGATTGAGTTTCCAGAAAAGTCCGTTTTAATAAAATCACGAAAATACCTCGAGGTGATGACATTGCAGGCTGGCTTCTTTGATGTTGTACCTCGGTAAAATATGAACATTTGAAGGGAAAATTGAAGGCAAGCCTTCTGGAAGACGGGTTTATCTTGCCCAGAGTATCTAAGCGCACACTTGAAAAGAAAAAGAGCAGAATTATGGGCAAAGAGTAGACAACTGCCTTATGCTGGATTCAAAAAAGCTCCTACAGATTTCTTACTCTCAGAAGGGACTAGCTGACACAAAAGTACAGAATAGTAATTGTTACATTTTTCTTTTTGGCTTTCTACTTTAGCCCTTTGCATGAGCAAAACAGAAGGGATGTGCACATTAATAATGCAGTATCAAAGGGAAATAACCCAGCTGGAAAATAAAAGACTTTCACAATGCCATGTAAAGGAACATGGGGAAGTCAGCATAATGGCACATGTTCCACTGGACATAGAATTAACCACCAGTGCTGTAACAGCTAGGGGATGCTAGAATGCAGTATCAACATGATATTGTTACTGTAGCATGTATTTCCCAGGCCTCCTTGTCTCATTATTGGTTTAGATTTCAGATACAACTCTAATAATTTGACAAGCAGCAAGATAGCAAGAGACTTCTCATGTAGCTCATATCCATGAGGACATAAGAAGCTGGGGAGAAATAATATTCATTTTGAGGGTTTTAAAGTTAAAGGAATTTTTCCACCTCTTCACAAATCCACCTGGAAAATGCATAACCTTTAAAGAGTATAGTTAAAAAACTGTTGGAGAAAACCCCCACCAAGTTAAAGGGGAAGAAAGAAATTGGCTTTTTACGCATTTTCCACTCCATAAATATACACTTTCATGTTCATATACTACAAGATATTTATATAACACAATATTATTCATGCCTTATGCAACAGTTATTTTTCACAAACTGAAGGCAGAGAATATAAGATGGAGCCAATTCTCCAGTACTTTAGGAAGAAAATAAATAGGATTAGGTGCTGTTTGCCTAATAGCAAAGCAGTAGCTACTTTTTATGCATTTATCTTCCAACATAGCAAAGTGGTCTGTGGATGTGAAACACACAAGGGAAACATGAGCCCAGGTAAAAGGTGAAAATGAGCTAAATGTTAAGAACAGAAATAAACCAATGTTTTGCTGCAGTTTCAGTCTGTGCAGCTGAGAAATAAGCTGGTATGGAAATCATTGACCTCAAGCATTGTTGGTGGAGTTCAGCTGTATTTTTACTGACAAAAGTGAGATAAGTCTTGTTGACTGGAGTCAGATAGACATATCCTCTCACACAGCAACATAAAGTGGTTGAGACTTTGGCAGTAGCTTTTTAAAAGAACACTCCCCCATGCCCCAACATGACAACTTAGCTTGCATTTTGTAGTCGGACTCTACAAAATGGGGATGAGGATTTAAAATATGAAGTAAATATGATGGTTTTCCTCAGGACTGAAAAAAATCCCAAACAACTTATTAAAAATAGCCATTGGACTTAGGTGGGTTTATGTAACAGATTATATCCAATTTTACCTCATTTTTAAGGGGTTAAAATGAACTAGGGCCAACCACTAAATACACACTCATGTGGTTATTTGCAAGAGAATACAAATCATATTAAAGAAATTATTTACACATAAATTCCTTGAGATAAATGGCTTGTAAAGCTTACATTCATCTGCCAAGGTGAGATATGGGAAAATTTCAGGTATTTTAGGGCCTAGATCTGAAGGTCTTTTAGGGGTCATTAGACCTTGATGTCACAAGGGAGACTAAATATTTTTAAGAGGCACATAATGGAACTGTTATCTCTGTAAAAAACTAAAGCCAAACTAAATTAAAAATCCCATCCCAAATTTTTCAGCCTGTCTTTTTGCTCTTTGGTATGCATTATTTCCATGGAGACTATGACTGTTATATCCCCAAAAGATAATCTTGACAATGCGTGCTACATTCTTTTCAGTGGAAATACTTGTTCAAATAAATGGACAGCCTTGATAATATTTCTTGCTTTGCTTAGCAACATCATTTGTTCTTGAAATACCAAACATAGTGCCCGAGACAGGTGTGGTTCCTACAATTTTTAAGATTACAATTCCTGACAATACAAGATGTTCTTTCTGAAATATTAATGTATTTTGATGCAAGACTCACTCATCTGTCTTCTGTGAAAACTGTTTGAAATTGTTAACTTTGATTAACACTGCATAATTTCTTATTCGAGTCATTTGAATAGAATATAGAGGATACTGTGTCAAACTCTTTCATGGCACACCTTTGTTCTACAACAGCAGTGTAGAACAAAAGGAGGGCTAGAACAATGACCATGGAATAAATTTGGAAAATGCATGTTTATGTTAAAATCTTATAATCAAACTGATTCATCATATCAACTTCTAGGTACATTCGTACAGTTGAACTTCTGTTGGATAACTTCTGCACTTACTGATGTTTGCATGTGCTNACCTGGTGGCAACCTCCCCGCAGGTAGTAGTAGGTGATATTAAATTTGGACTTCTGCAATGAAACCAAATAAAAATAATCTGAAGCACTTGAAAAACTCTGGAAGAGTTTTTTTCTGTATTCTGAAAACTAGAGTTTTTCTAAAATCTCAACTTTAAATCTATTGCTTAGAAATCATGCTCCTGATGTGACATTTCAGGATGTACTGCATGGGGCCAATATTTTAATCTCAGAGATATGAAAGAGGCTCTCAGATCCAAATTTTACCAGGTCCGAATCTCTGTTTGCTTTTCACTTTCTACTGAAGGATTTCTTTGCTTGGATCTTATTCTTAGCAGGTGCCTGTAGGCATAACTGAGTAAAAGTCCCTGGAGCTCTGACTGTCCTTGAGAAGCTGAAGTAATCACAGAATATTCTGAGTTGGAAGGGACTCACAAGGATCATAGAGTGCAACTCCTTAGTGAATGCCCATACAGGGATCAAACCCATAACCCTGGTGCCATGAGCACCATGTTTTATCTATCTGAGCTAATCTCAGTGTCATGTAATTTTTTTTTTAAAATGACATAACTTGACATCCCATCATTCCATTATCTAGACCTCGTCACTGAGCTCCTCATCCAGTCTTTTCTTAAACATCCTCAGGGATGCCGACTCCACCACCTACCTGGACAGACCATTCCACCGAGGGATCACTCTCTGTGAAAAAGCTCTTCCTAACATCCAGTGTAAACCTCCCTTGGTGCAGCTTAAGGCCATGTCCTCTTGTTCTGGTGCTGGCAGCCAGAAAGAAGAGATTTATCTGTGCATTTCAAAATATCTGACAGGTACTTGATGCAAAGTCAGTGTATGGCAAGTCAATTAATCTTTCTCTGCCTCTATTCATCCCACCATAAAATGTCATGCACTTCTCCGAGGGTACTACAAAGCTCATAAGATGTTCATTAAGCACTCTGAAAATCTGTTACTGAAGGAATGTAGCTGATATACAACAAAGTGCATCTTTGCCTCAAGTATTAGATGCTCAAGGTACTAACAAGAAATATGCAGAACTGGTGGAGTCCCACAGGGATCAGAGTTAGGCCCGATACTGTTCAACATCTTTACTGACGATATGGACGAGGNCTCTTCTCTCAGGCTGATGACACCAGAACAAGAGGACATGGCCTTAAACTACGCCAGGGGAGGTTTAGACTGGATGTTGGGAAGAGTTTTTTCACAGAGAGAGTAATCCCTTAGTGGAATGGTCTGCCCAGGGAGGTGGTGGAGTCGCCATCCCTGGAGATGTTTAAGAGAAGACTTGATGAGGAGCTCAGTGACATGGTCTAGATGTTGGGAGGCTTGGATGGATGGATGGAGCTTGTTGCCCATGGTTCCACACTTGTGGGCCTGATCCCTGGGTGGGTGTTTGCTTGGGAGTTGGACTAGATGATCCTGTGGGTCCCTTCCAACTCAGAATAACCTGTGTTCCTGTGAACCTGTGAAACACTTTTTACCAAGGCTTGTAGCAAGAGGAGAAGGGGCAATGATTTTAAATAAAAATGATAGATTTAGATGGAAGAAATTCTTTACAGTGAGGGTGGTGATGCACTGGAACAGGTTGCCCAGAGAAGCTGTGGATGCCCTTTCCTGAACTGTTCAAGACCAGGTTGGATAGGGCTTTGAGCAATCTCTTTTAGTGGAAGGTGTCCCAGCTCATGGCAGAAGGATTGGACTAGATGACCTGGGTGTTCACTTGGGAGTTGGACTAGATGATCTTGCGGGTCCGTTCCAACTCAGAATAACCTGTGAAGCTTTGAAAGTCCCTTCTAAGCCACTCCATGACTGTGATTTTGGTTTAGGCCTCACTCTCCAAAACTAAAACTACCTAATATAATTTATATCTAAGGAAATGAATTACAGACCACCACCACTGATTAGAAGCCATACTGATGTTAAGGATTTCTTCCCTCTGGATGCTATTGCTTTTTAATCGTAAGGAGAGTGAGGAGGATAGGGACACTCAGAATTACAAGGAGGAGGTCACCTAGTGCAGCTCCTTCCTGACTTTTTGCTCCTGCTCATTCCAACAAGCCACATGACTTTGTTTTGCACGATAACTGGAGTTTCTAGAAAACATTGCTTTGCCAAAGTAACTGCTTCTAACACAAGAGCTTGTGTTAAATACTTTGTACCTGCATTAATTCAGCAGTCTTTTTGCTCAGTTTAGAGTTTTTTCCCAGCTGTACTTTACAGTTCTGCCTCTCAACCTGAAATTGCCTTGTCATTACCACAGTTATTTCATCTGATGTGACATTTCTTGCACTCAGAGGATCTGAGAAAGCTACATGTAGCTTTGAAAGACAACAAGAAAGAAAATGATATAATAGTCTGCTCATTGTAATACCATGTGTCAAATGAGTTGGAGATGACATATCTGGCGCCCTTGGATTAATTTTTCATTTCTTCTTGTCCATTTAGCTTGTAGGAAAAATAAAAAAAAGAAAGAAAGTATTCTTGTGTAATCTGTGAATTACTAGAGAAGGAAGTTGATTAGCTAGTTTTATTCCTTTCCTGGGATACCTTGCTAAAATGCTTGTCCATATGTCGCTATTTCAGTCTTATACCCTCTACCTGCTTCTCAGAAGTAGAATATGCTGCTTTAGTAAGTACTCAATTTCTAAATTATTTCTTTCCAAGCTGCTAGTAAAACATACTAGGTCATCAAATATAATGTGAGTACTGAGTAACTGTGTTTCTTACTTGCTACAGAAGTACTAATGCAGCTGTGGATTTCAGATGTGCAATCATACCCTTCAAGTTTGTGACCACATAGGGGGTTAAGGAATGTCATGTGGGTGGGAACCTGCTTTAATAAAAAAATATCAAATTTATGTTTGGTTTTTTTTAATTAATACCAATATTTTGAATAAATAGGAAAAAAAGTTTGCTGTTTAGACATCAAAATAATTAAACAGGTATCATGATAAAGTGTTTCCATCACTGGATTTAGATGTCTGGATCTCGTATCTTAAGAAAATTACTATATTCTATGTGGCATGAAGGAGAACTAGAAGAAATTATTTCAACAAGTAGGTGTTGTTTTAAAAAATATTTTATCTAAAATACTGAGTGAAAATTGAGTGATAAGAAATCTGTAGAAATAAATAAAATCAATCTCTTCATCATCTCTCAATTTCTTTTTGAGGTAACTCCTATAAGGCTACTGTGTCTTCTGATAATGTGCTGCACTATTCTATTCAGTTGATCATTTTACATGACTTCTATACAATAAGACACTCCTGTAAGACTGAGTGACTGCCTTGAGAAATTAATTTCAATATGGGTATAAGTTCATCACACAGCTCCAGGTGCTGGACTGTCTGTTCTGTGTGCACTTGCTGGCTGTGACCTCTCCCTGAACAGCATAACTGGTCTCTCCCTTACAAAAAGTCACTAAAAAAGAATCACTTCTAGTTTGCTAAATAGCCTAGTACAGCAGGACACAATTCCAGGACACAGAAATTTCTAGCTCAGGTCTTTATTTTGCGCAAATAAACTTGTCTTTCTACCTTCTACCTGCTCAGTACCTCTTACTCAGTGTTTGCCCTTTTTTGCATGTGTGCTTAAGCGTCTTTGTAATGCTAGATGGGTCTCTTCAGTGATCTATTGAAATATCAAAGTGTGTTTTATCTTATTCAATAAATATCAATACATTTACGGATGGGGAACACTTTCAGTTGAAGAAATGTTGAGACTCTGCGAAGAAATACTTTTTTTTTAACTCAGCGCTGTCATGCAGTCTGCTTTGATCTAGCCTCTCTTTATCTCTTTCCTTTATAGCAAAAATCACCATTAACCCATGTTTACACAGCAATACACAGGTTTTGCCTTCCCTAAAACTGCGATTCTCTTTCCCTTGGGCTCCGCTTTGAGCAATGTCAGACATCTACTTCACAACCTTTTCTTCCACTACAGTTTTTCTGTCTCAAATGCTAAAAAAACTCTCCACAGTCTCCTTCTAGCATGGTATGACACCTGCTATTACTTCTTCATCACAGATGTATTATATGGACTTAGAAACTTTTCCCTCTGCATACCTGGTGCTGATGTGTGGTAGGGCACAGGGTGTGCAGGCAGTCACAGGACATATGTGATGGTGTTTTGGTGAATCAGTGATGCGAATTTTCATTTGCTTGAGAGCGATATGACGTTTGCACCTATGACTTTCATGGCTTCACTTCAACTGCTTGTGCACTGACTGTGAAAGGGCACTATCTTTTCCCACTTTAGCTGTACTCTTTGGAGGGCTTGCTCTGTGTTTACAGGGTGTGCAAATACACCTGGACTTCTTCAGTTATGGCAGTATGAAAGAAACTGATTAATGGATCTTAGAGGCAAAAGCTTAAAGTGGGAAACCATGTAGCTAGCATGTACAAGATTTGGGCAGTTCTGAGCAAAATGTCTAAAGTAGATATAAGGGAGTCTAAGAATCTGCTAAGGTACTCCAGGCTATGCATTGACTGAGGAGGGTTGCTGAATACCTAAAGACATAGTGCTTTCAGGTATCTATCCCCGTAGTGGGCTTCCAACTTCTGGAATGTCTAGAGGTGAATGGATTTCTTCAAGTTGTAACCTAAGCTACACTTGAAATCTTATGCTATTTGAGACAAATTTAATCCATTTTCAGGCTTTGTATGGTCTTGGCTTGAATGGCTCCTTACAACAGTGATTAGTGCATGAACTGGAGTGGAGTGGGAAGAAGGCTCCCAAATCTCTGCTAATAAAATAAAATATTGGACCTTCTCCTGTGGGTGAATTCATTCTCCCTGCTCTATCCAACAAACTGTCTTTAATCTAATAAGTTTCCTTCTGTCATTCACACTTCTTCTGAGTCAGAGCATTGCAGGCAAGTTATTTAAAAATTAAAAACCACAACCATGCTGCAGAATGTAATGTGAATCTTTGAAATTTTGTCCTGCATTTCAATTTCAAGATTAAACCTAACAATCTAGTAGATGAGGACAGATGATCATAGGTAACATAAATTCACCATTTCTGGGTGTTTCTGAAACCTGGAAAGGTACTTATCCTGTGGAGACTTTCATGTGTAAGCTGCTGACTTCAGGTAAAAAGTGTAAAGGGTAGAAATATTTGTCTCAGCCATCCATCCATCAATGCCTACTTGATTAAGGTATTCAGAAGGAGCTTTAAAAATAGTAACTTATTTCCCTGTTACATAGACATCCAAGATTTCCAAAAAGAGGATCTATTGCATGTGGTATGTTCTTTTTAAGTGAAGTTGGGTTTTTTTAAATGAAAGCTGAGTGTTGCTTATATGCTGAGCAGAGGAAACAGGACCCTTCCCACAGCTGCAAAAAACCCCACCTTGCAGAGCTGGACTGAAATGACCAAGCTTACATAGGTTCTCACCTGAGCAAGGCAGCTCTGTGGGAGCCAGTAGTAACCTTTCCTCAAGAAATTGTACTAAGCTGGAGCAAGGCAGATAGTGATATGTGCTTGTGGTTTGAATATCCTCACATCATCCTTTGGGAAGTGCATATGGCTTGTTGTAAATGCTGTGTTGTGAAAGTTTTGATTTTTAGTGCTCCCCCATGTGCTGTGTTGTAGCCCAAAGGACTATATGTGACATTTCAAAAACTTCCAAACTTTGTTCACATTTTTGAGAAAGCTATTCAGTTTGCTGTAGAAAATGAATGGCTAGAACCAACNAGACCTTTCCCTCTCATGAGAGAGAGAGAGAACTTTATGGAAGGGCAGAGAGATGGTTCCTACCCTGGATATGATCAGAAATACCAACCTGCCTGGTTTACCCTTACCCTATGTTCCCCCTTTTTCTCCTGATGGAAAAGAGAATATTACATCTATTGTAAGAGAAGGAGGGGTGGGGGGAGAAAGGTTGCCTTCTAAATGATGCTTCCCTTGCAGTTCTGATCTTGTTAGTTAGAAAATAAACCCTTTATGTTCTTTACTTATAGTTTTGCCTTGTTTTTGCCTGTAACCAGGTTTATTCTCCAGTTTCTCTCCTTCAGGAGAAGTTGGGGTGGGTCTCTGGCATCCAGCCAGGGTCTAAACCACGACCCTGAAGCAGGACCAGCACCGGGTGAGGTTGAGATCAGGTACACAAACTCATTAGCAGAGAAGATGGGACGTGCAAAGATTTGAGAGCCCTCTGAAAAGAAAGCTATCCAAGGTCACTGCACTACTTTACCTTGTTTAAAAGTCTATGGAGGAGTGATGAGAATGTGAGTCATACTTCAAGACACCACATGTCCGCTGACTTGGAGTACCTGTCTGAAAATTCCTCTTGATAACTTACAGCTCATTTCTTCTTCACAAACACCTCCTCTTCCAAAAGTTAGGAGAAAGGGTCCTTTCTTGTAAAATGTGAAGGTAGAGTGGCATTAACCATCCTAAGGTAAAATGTGCTTGATGGTAAGAAGAAATAATCCTGTTAGTATACAGTAGTACCAACCAGAGTCTGTTTTATTGGATTAAACTGTGAGAGATATGGACACAGAAATGTTGAGCTTTAAATAGGTTTAGGTATGGATGAGTACTGAGCTGCTTTGGTATTTGGGTTATTCTTTCACATCTGTGCAGAAGTAAAGCTTTAAAAATTCTAAGAAACTTCAACACCAGCTGAACAGGTCTCTTCAGAACTGTGCAGCTGGAGGAAGTTCCTGAAACCTTCTTGATTACTTTTTGGACCAGCTCCAAAGCAATTTCTCCAAACAAGTTTTTTTTTCCCTCTGGGGACAAAAAAAAGCTTTTCCTTCTTCTGCTTAAATTAGTAAGATATGCAGAAGCTCTGTGTGTGTAAATGTTGGGTAGAATTTATTTTTTTGGTGTGTATTCTATGTTTTGACAAATATTATTTGGAAATAAATGTTTCATATAACTCTTTGTTAAATGTTTCAGTGCTGTTGCACATAAATTATATTTAAATTTATGCTGCAATATCTTCACTGAACAGGAAGTCTAGAAAAGTTGCAATTTATAAAACAGTCCAACAAACTTGTGAGAGGTAGAGAAAACACACAGGTATTCAGTTAGCACTCTCATATTTTCCAGTAATTTTAAGCTTGTAGTTCCCATTATCTTTTCTTTGGGAAAATCAAGGTCCCAGTGTTCAGTGGGATGCTTCTTCTGAAATGGGCTTGTTTTCATGCCAGCTGTTACTGGGGTTTCACTGGTTCCAAGTCTTTCTCTGAAGAAAAAAAGCAGTGAATGAGGACATGAGACCTAGAACAGCAAAAGAGGAGGACAACTAACGGCAGGCAAAGAGTAGAAAGGAATTTGAAACTACAGGTTCTATTCCATGATGACTTTATGAAAGCTGCTTGTAATTGCATGTTGTCTTCTTCAAGCATTCACACACAGATGTTTAGCTCTGGTGTTGGCTTCCTAGTTGTCCCATCTCTGCTCCTGTACTTAAACTTGCAGAGCTCATCTCATCTCTTGCTGAAAGTATTTTTCTTGATAGTTTCAACTTTCCTTTACATGCAACTGCATTTACAAGCTGGATTAACCCAAAAGGACTCAAATCAGCGGTGACAATGTAACTTAAAGGACTTTGTCTAATATTGTGAACTGCTGGAAGGGTCCCTGACCCAAATTTTTGGTACGCTTTTTCTCTAAGAAGTGCTGTGGTCTCTCACGCATGTTTATCCCATCTAGCCAGTCCATGGAACATGAACTTCTACAATCCTTCCTCAATTACATGCTTGAAAACCCAGCAACCTTCAGAGGGTTTGCAAGTAAATAATTGATGTGCATTAACCTTTGTAAATTTCTTTTGAAAATTCAATAAAACTGCTGAAATGCTTCTGACACCTTCCAGAGTTCATCAGAGTTTGGTAGTGGTGTTGCTATGGGATCTTTCAAGTTTTTTGACCATTACTGTCTATCTTTTAAAATTTACCTTACTCCACAGTAGAGACCAGGGTCCTGAAAGGGCTTTTGGACAGTATCAAAAAAACTGTCAAAAATTCCTAAGCATTTCTCATCATAGAAAATGCAGTAATATCTATAGATGGCATTAGTTCCATTCTGTTATCACACCAGGCAATATTTGGTGTCTTACTTAAGTATATTGGAAGAAAAAGATCATTATTCTCAGTCACTCCCATCTGTTCATTGTAAACTCCAAATGGAAGCTCCTTTGATGCACAAAATAAATCTCTTCTCCTAGGCATCAGTCAGTGAGGGTTTAGTGAAATAAATGAATGCAAATACAACACTAACACATTCTGCAATGGTCTCAGATTTGCTTTTCAGATTTGTAGCAGACAATCCTTTGTAAAGCCTTGAAATATTCACTCTCTCTGCCTGTGTGCTTTGTTTTCTTTACTGTTGACTTAACTACATAATTTCAGAATAAAAATAAAAAAGGAATTGAAAGAATATGGCAAAGTAATGGCCTCAGGCTTGCCACTATTGCAAACCATACATCTTGCTGAGACCTTTACCCTTGGTTAGATATGAGTTTTTTGAGCTGTCACATCACTGAGAAAAGCATTCTCAAAATATGAATACCCGCTATTGTGTTATTGCAACAATTTGAATTGGGAGGTTGTTGTCAGGACTAGCATAATTTTCGACTGCTGCATATAATACATTTTTTAGCATTCCTTAAGTATGCACTAAAGACTCAGAGAGCTTTTTTAGTGGGGAAAATATTTTGAAACAGTATTCTGAGTTGAATCCAATGTCCTTGGCTAGAAAGAGAGAAATAGAGATCTTTCAAGCTGTCATTAAAATATGAGCTTGTCTGTTTTTATGATGAATATACAGTAAGGATGAGACAGGAGAACAGAAAGTTGAAAGGATCCCCTAAGGTTACTGAGATGCTGCAGAGACCGTGCAAGGCTTTCCTCAGCTCAGGCTTTATTCCCTGTCTCAAGAGATCACCAATTCTGGTGTCATTTATTTTCCAAAAGCAAGATGAGGAAGTGAAACAATTTATTTTCCCTAGCACTGGCTCAAGGCCACCAATAAACCTGGGACTCTCTTCCATGAGTGACAGCACAGGGACGGATTGGGCTGGAAAGGAAGTGTATGTTTGAACTTTAAAGGTCCTCCAATTCTACCTGCCCTTCCCTGCCTTCCACTAGACCAGGTTGTTCAAAGCCCCAGTCAACCTTGAAAACTTCCGAAGAATGAGCATCTGCTCTCTGGGCAACGTGTTCCAGCATCTTACCAACCTCATTATGAATAATTTCTTTCTAATATCTAATCTAAAGCTATCATTTTCCAGTTTAATGCTGTTACCCCTTTTCTATCACTACATGCCCATATAAAAATCTTGCTCAAATAATAAAGGTTTGCCTTAATTATTGCAATGCATAGAATAGAGACATTATTTCACTCTACCTTCAAGATAAAGACACTCTGTGTCCTTGTTCTCTATACTTTTACTTTAGGTTTCTTGAGATTGCTTGCAGTGTGAAACAAGGTACATGAGTCCATTTTAAGACAGACATAGTAGATTAATAATCTAACAAACAGTTTCTTAAAGGCTAAATAA
>WEKX01001240.1:0-26471 GCA_013390025.1 Pitta sordida | reverse complement strand
AATTATAGAATCATAGCATACCATGCATTGGAAGGTATACTTAAGTCACCTGTCTACCCACCCCGCCACAAGCAGTGACATCTTCAAACGAGATGAGGTAGCTCAGAGTCCTGCCTAATCTGACCTTGAATGCTTCAAGGTATGGGGAGTCTCTGTGGGCAAGTCATTGCAGTGTTTCACTGTTCTCACTGGAAAATATTGTCTTCCTTATATGCACTCTAAATCCATCCTTTTTTAATTTAAAATATTACCCCTTGTCCTATTCCTACAGGCCCTTCTGAAAAACGTGTGTTCATCTTTCTTGTAGTCCTCTACAGGTCTCCATGGGGCCTTTTATTCTCCAGGCTTAACAATCTTTGTTCTCTCAACCTGTCTTCCTAGGAGAGGTGTTTCAGCTCTCTGATCATTTTTGTGGGCTTCCTCTGGACCTGCTCACTGTTTTTATGGCCATTTCAGACATATTTATGGGACTAAAGTGACATCCAATCTACTTTAATCAGATTTTTTTTTTCAAACTCCTTTAAAGCCTTAATAGTTTTCTTATTTGGAAGTGGAACTTGCCTTTAGTTACTCTAAAAAACTCCCAGTCTTAGTGATGTTGAACATTACACATGTTACTTTGGGGTTTCAAAATTATTCCACTGCGACTAAACTTCTGCATTGCTGAAAATGGAATTCAATTTATGTGAAGGAAGTCAGAAAAGGAAAAGCTTGAAAAAAGTAGCCAGATGCTTAGGTAGCTGAGGCGTTAAAAATACCCTCCGCAAAGGCACATTAGAATACAGGAACGTATCAGGTAAGAAAGAGGAAGGTAAAGGGAGAATGCAATATGTTATATGTCTTCACTGGTTATTCTTGATGCTTATTGGGGATTTCCTCAAGAAGAGGCTTGACTTCAAGACGCCATTTTATCACAGAGGTCAGTACAGTAATAAACCTGTTGAGTACCCTTAAATGACATGTGTGAAGGGAAGGGGGGAACGGGAGCTTTCTTCTTTAAATAGTGATTTCTTAAACAAAATACCATATAATAGGGAGAACTGATTGAATTTAGCCAACTGTTATGTCACCATAGCAACCATACATGATGGCTCCACAATGAGAATAATGTAGTTTTTTCCAGGAACTAAAATGGTGTTTCTCTCTCTTGGCAGGAAAAAATGTGGCAGATCCACTAGAATCTTGCATTTGAAGGAAGAACTAAATTTGTTTTGTTTTAAATATTGTGATAGGAAGTAAAGATGTGGATGTTTTTTGCACTGCACTGGCAGAGTTTCCCTTACAGCCATATGTTATCTTCATTGGGAGCACTGGGGAAGCAAAACAATTGCACACTGCTTAACCAGAAGAAAAAATATCTTGACAGTTATTACTGGTTTGTTTATTAATTTATCTAGTTATTTTTAAACTTTTGCACTTACAGGTCATGGACCTAAAAGAGTGATCAATAAGGTAGGACTCTTTCTATTGACTTACTGTGGGGTTTTTTGTTGGTTGGGTCAAAAAGCTAAAGCTAAACTATTCTTTTTATGATGTGGTACACAAATGGAATAAAACTTTTGCTGATATTTAAAACATGCCTTCTGTTACAGTGAGTTATATCAAAAGTCAGAAAATGACCCAGTAGACTAATCCAGTGGAACTGTCTTACTTAATTTGATGCCTTAATTTGAGGCAACTGCCACAAAAATTGGGTAGTAATAAACTGTTGGCCTGGGATCAGTATCAGACAATTTCACATGTTCATTAATTGTCTTTTTTTGTACAACAAACAGTTCTCACTAACATTAAACTGTGGTTTCTTACAGTGTTTTAGTAAGTTTGGTCCTGACTAGAAAGATTATTTTAATATAAATAATAGCCCCTCTTAATCAGCTATCTCTGATTTATAAAGAGTAAATTTTTAGTAATTACTTTTGGAAAGAGGAAGGAATCCTATATAGCTAAGAGGTATATTTTTATGTATGCTGTATTATATTCAGAGAGGACAAATGCTCCATTTTTCTCCTCCAAGCAGGATATATCTAGGCTTTCTAAGCAGCATTTATAAAGAAAAAAGTGAGATAATAACTTTGTAGTGAAGGCAGGGAAAAAGCTGTTCACAAAACCAGAGTATAGATTGCAGGGGTGCTGCAGGTTCCCCTGGGGATGCACAAAGTTAGTGCTGGCACTGAGCAAGATCGAGCAGTGCTGGAATCAGGGGGAAAACACAGGTCTGCTGATGCCATGCTAAACATTTTACTAACAAGTTTTGCCCCACAGCAATATCAGACTGATGGTCTCCTTCTGCACCAAGTTTGGTGGGACTGGAGGTACAGAGGGGAGTACTACTTTATGACACACAGCATACCTAATGCCTGAGTGACCAGGGGCACAGTGTTGGCCAAATAAGCAAAGACAGCTGCCGATCCTCATTTGGAATTACAAGTGCTCTGTCTTTTGGAAAACAGACCATAGTAGAGACATCTAGGAGTCCCAAGTCCACCCATGTGTGCGAATGTCTCTTTCCTTTATCGTCTTCATTAATAAAACTTTAATACTAATAACAGGCTCCATCAGTGAATCACAGAACAAAAGCGATGCCTGAAGCTTTGTATCTTCTTCCAAAATGCTGCCTCTGTCCCTGAATGATGGATTAGCTGCTGAACAACTCTGTCACTGCTACCTAGCTGTGAACTGATGATACCACTTTCCCACAATTAATTCAAGTGCTACAGCATGACTGACCTGGCTAATTAACGTGAAACAGCTTTCAAGTAACCACAAGTATAATTGTCTGTCTCTTTATTGTTTTTAATTTACTGACAGCAAAATCACTGAAAACACAGATATTGACCAGGCAGTTTAAAGAGCTTGATTATTCTGGAATACTGGGCTGCCTTTGGCCAGCTGTGGCGCTTTTAGTCACACTGAGTCTAAGCTGGCCTATTTTAGTTCCCCTTCAGTAGCATTTTTGCTTCCCTGAAGGTGTGATGTCAAGTGTTATTAATAGCTAAATTGTCTAATGTCTTATAAAAGCTGTATATTTCCTTGGACTTTATTATTTTGGTCCTGGTTTTCCATAGAGGGGGATATAGGGTTGTGCTTGGGGGTATGACTGGACAAAATAGTGGATGAAATTATGGCAGGGGAACATGATAGAACAATATAGCCCCTACATCCACAACATTTACAACTTTAAGGTTTTCACTATTCCTGAAAATGCATAGTAGGCTTCTTTAAAAAAAACAAACCAAACCACAAGCTTTGAGTACTGTAGTGTCTGTGTTGTACGCTAGAGATGATGGTTCATGTTGTTCAGAACACTTGGAGATTTGCATAAGGAGGAATCCTGCTTTCCCTCCTCCTTTACCCACACACACATGCACCCCTAACTACACAGTGCTGATCACCATGATGTTTCTCCTGTGCAAACCATGGTATTCAGAAGATGATTTTGTGTTAATTGTTTAAATGACATTAGCCATTGAAGATCGCACAATAGCACCTACGAAACAAGGTGAGAGACACCCTGCAAGCAGATCCTCATGTGCAATTTCTCACTCTTACTCATTTGCGTGGATTTTTATGTGAATTTTTGACAATTTTTATTTTCAATCACAAAACAAAACCACAGAAGATGTTATAATTTAATAAATGCATTTTACAAAATGTGCGAATTGATAGGGAATTTTAACAGGACGTTAAGTTGCTAAATGAAAAGAGGCAGCTGTTTTGAAGAAGATGGAAGGATTGACTTTGATTGTAGTTTTTCCATTACATCCTTGAAGTCTTCCAGCTGCTTTCCAAATTGCTACACCAAAATGCTCAATCCAATTAATTGCTAACTGCCTATGAATCCCTGACTTTTAACTGAATCAATAGTTTCCCATTTGCTCTCTGTTTCAACAAAGTACCAAATACTATGGTACCAAACTGTAAAGACTGTCTAAAAAGAACAAGCATCAGTGAGAGAAACCCATGTAATACACAAGCAATTGCTTTATGACTCAGTGCTTTTTACTTGTTATATGCTATTCCTGGGAAAAAAATATAAGCTATTACTCTTTTGGGAGTTTCCAGCTGTCCCTCAATCATCCCTTATTCGTTGCTAATCTACAATTTGCAGTAGTAGAAGAGGTTTTCCCCACTGACTCTTGTCTTATGTGTCCCTAAACCCCACAAAATTGTTTTTTTTCCTTGTCTTGCTTATTTCCTTGATCTTCAGATACCCTAGATAAAACACATTTTTGTGGGAATGGGAAAGTTGGTTTTATCTATAAGTTGCTTCAATAGGATGCAGTGTCAATATTAATATATTGCAGACTGCTACCATATGAACATTGAATTTTCTAGTATTTCTTAAGAGTAGTTCCAGTGAATCTTGTCTTGAATTTCCAGGAGACTGAGTCATGTTGCCAAGAAATATTTATCATTAATAACAGAGTTGATACCTTTTGCAGTGATTCTTTCTAATAATCAATTAGGCAAATCTCCTCTTTAAAGAAAAAAAACCCACCAAACATCAAATCCACTGCATTTTTATCTTATTTCTAAATTAAACTGGCCTACAAGGCTGCAAAAGTATTTTTAATAGGCAAAATAATTCTAGTATGCCTAGACAACTGTTTCAATGTCTTTTTTTATTCAAGGCAGATATTTTAAACTGATGTTTGTGTTTGATTTTTGGATTATGGAGTTTTTCCTTTTGTTCTTTTTTAAGATTCATTATAGGGAATGATGAAGATGTGAGAAGGAGAGATTTTGTCTCTTTTTTCCCCTCTCATTTAGACTGGACTGATCACTGTATAAAGGTGCTTTCTTGCTTGCTGTCAGGCCTTGAAGAATGAAGCAGTCTTGAAAGAGTATGTTTTTTAAAAGATTTTGCAATAGCATCAGAAAGGAGTATCTTGAACAATAAACAGTCTAAGTCTTTAGCACGACGCTGACCACAACAATCTATAATCAGCACATCTCAGCTCCAAAGTTGGATTTTTCAGAGCTGTCTGCTGATTACTCCCTTTGTGATGTTTCTTTGAAGTGCCCAGATGTCCTCACTGGGTGACAGTGGGCACATGGTCTTCTTCTCTCCATTTGTTTGCCTTACAGCAAACACTGAAACAGTTTTGACTGCTGTGTGATATTTTCATTTATTTTCCCAAAATGTTTGCTTCACCTACCTTATAGAAAATCAAAATGGGAGAACAGATCATGTAGAGGTAGTGTGTGAATGTTGTTTTGTCTGTATCTCTTGCAGGCATCACTAAATTCCTACAAGGCACATTGCCATGAGGGAAGGAAGAGCCACTGCTCCTGGTACGTTCTTTTGAACATTTCCCATTGACAACTCTGGCCAGCAAGTTTGTTGTTTGTTTTTTTTTTCCAAGTGTTGCTCTGCTGTAACTGATACAAAAATATCTAATATTGTAGTGCTTGCTGTTGTTCTCAAAACCTTGAATATAAAAGTTAAGAGAATGGGGATTGTTCAACCTGGAAAAGAGAAAGTTTTGTGGTTACCTTACTGCAGCCTTCCAGTACTTGAAGGCAGCCTACAAGAGATCTGGAGAGATACTTTTCACAAGAGCCTGCAGTGATAGGACATGAGGGAATGACTTTAAACTGAGAGAGAATAAGTTTTTATTCCTTACTGTGAGGGTAATGAGGCACTTGAACAAGTTGCCCGAGCTGTAGATGTCCCATCCCTGGAAATGTTCAAGGTCATATTGGATGGAGCTCTGAGCAAGCTGTTCTAGTGGAAGGTGTCCTTGTCCATCGCAGTTGAGTTGGAACTAGATGATCTTTAAGGTCCCTTCCAACACAAACCATTCCATGATTTATAAAACTCACAGCCAGTTAGCAAATACATGGCAAAATTTTCCTTCTTGTTGCCAGGGCTGCCCACCCTCCACCTGCTCTATGTGCTCACTGTGCTGTGAAGCTTTGCTGAGCAGCCCCCTAAGGCCTTCTTGTGGGTTTATCTAAAGGAGATGTGGATTTGGGAGGCCAGGGATGGCCCAGAGTCCCACCAGCTGCCATCACCCCTAGAGCAGGAAGAGTCCCTGGAGACGGTTCCACTAGCCTGCAACACAGTTCTCTGGCACAAGTAAAGCATCTTGTTTTAACTCTTATCTCAAGTGACTCAAAATGGTGTTCAGCATGCCTGCTGTGCTCTCCATTTCACATTAGGCTGGTTTTACTAGTCTGCAAGTGCATTGCAGCTGATTGCAGCCAGGCTTTACTATAGGTGGTTAGAAACCACCACCTGTGATTACTCCTGTTTGGTTCAGGAGAGCCTTCCTCTCCTGGGAAAATGTCTCCTTTCTCACCACCAGCCACCTCCAAGAGACTCAAGCCAGTTGCACCAGGCTGCAAATAGCCTGCTGTGCTAGTTAAAGAGAGGTGCACCGTGCATGTCCCCTCTGTAAGCAATATCCACAGTATCTACAAAGAAATATTTTGGTGGAATGGCATCTCCCACATTCTTAGAGATCAGCCGGTGAGATGAGAGCCACTTTTGGGCAGCGATCAGTGAGAAACATTGCATTTCTGATCTGTTCAAGACTATTTTTTAGTGAAATGTTAAATTTCTAAGTATTTCTCTTGACATGTCATATTTCTCCACCCACTCTCCCTTGCTTGGAGGTGTTTAAAAATGTTTGGAATGGAAACACATTAAAAATATTTAATCACAGCAACAGGTTTGTGTGGAGTGCTCTGTTTAGCAAAAAGTCTGTATAATGTGCATGTCAGCAACCACTTGGAGCCATTACATGAGCTATTATCTCTAATCACTCAAGGACATTTTATCCTCTAGGAACAACACTGACAGCCTTGCCTAGACCAATACAGCACGGTTCTCACTCCTTAGACCATCTCTGGGAATAGAGAGAAACATGGCTATGCTTGATGCTAAGATCTGGTAGATATCGGTTTTAATGGCAATCAGCATGTAACTGTTTTCACAATTGTTTAAGAACGTATTTGGAGTGCCTAAAAAAACTGGAGCAGGAATCAGTGTGATCCAATTTAGAATGCATAGCAACATTGGTGTACTAATTATAATTTTGCCATAAGCAATTGTCACAGTCATAAAACTGCCAGTCAGTTTGGTGGTGGGCAGCTTTCTATTTCACTAGCATCTGGCAGAATCAGCAGAGGATGATTAGCTTGCCAGACTGCCGGCTGTGTGCAAGAACAAAAAAATCTCAGTGTTGAGGCAGGCTGCAGAAATTAGTGAATTCTGCAGCAGAGATGGTGGGCTTAAGCACTTAAAAATGGAATATCATTTGGCATTTAACAAATAAGGTTGTGAATGTGTCATGTCAATTCTTACAAAGCTAAATGTTGCTCACAAGCTATTCTGTACTCTGCAGAACACAAAAAGTTCTGATATTTTTATACCTAAAAAATACCTGAGGTGATTTTGTAGTAAGGAAGTAAACTAGATTTACCATCAGTTTAATATATCAGAGAGCACACTCTTGCATTGTTTTAGGGCAAGACTGAGGACCGACACATAACCTCCACTTTCCTTCATCCCAGAGATGGAGATATACCTCTCATAAGTCATATGCTTACCTGAAGTCAGTTGGACATGTTCCAATTGCACGTTGGCACCGAGAAAATACCATTTTGAAGCAGACACAATGTGAGAGCATCATTTTTCCACTGCAGAGCTTTTCAGCCCAATTCTAGGATTGCATTTCTGTGGCAATTTTTATTTCAACTTTATATGGAAACGTGCAAAACAGAAAAATATTTTGTTTGAACCTTTCATAGGGCTTCAAAGGATTTAAACTCACAAAGGATATAATTTCCTTTTTTTTTCCCCTTGAACACAGAGCCAAATTCTCTTTTAAAATCCTTATATTTATCAGTTGGACATTACCACCAGACACAGTATGGTCAGGGCCTTCTCTTTCCCCCTCACTGCTCATGCCTGGGCAGCCATGGGAAACCTCTATGAAGAGAAGCTCTGTTGTCAGGTCATTATTTACCTTTGCAGTCTACCTCCTCAGGCAGATCTGAAGGTGCCATACTCCCCTTCCCTAAATGCATGGGTTTTTTTTCTATGTTATAATATATGAAGTATTGCAAAATTTGTAACATTTTACATGAAGAGGTTCCAATAGATTTTAGAAGAGAAAAGTTATCTGGAGCAAGAAGTGTTTTGTCTTACTGTATTCACACACCTTGTCACAGTGAAATTTTTGATTTTTAAGTTTTGTTGCTTATTGTATGCACTTCATTTATGAAAAGAAATCTTTACATTTTAGTGGTTGAAATATGAGTGTTCATTATCTCTCTGTGTCAAATGAGTCAAACACTTACCCTCAAAGCAAAATGTTGATCAAATGTAATTAACCTACCTAAACATTCTTCCCAGAGAAGGAGACAACTGAGTTCTTTCCTGGAGATATTTTGAGGCTACCATTATTCACAGTGCAATGCTTAGTTGATGGTGGCATAAAGAACAATCAGATAAGTGAAAAAATTATTATAGAGCAGTCCAGGCTTGTTTTCTTCTTAGAGATAAAATTAAGGCAGTAGCACAGGCTTGCAATAAGTATTTGCACCGGTATACTTTACATTTTTAAGCTAGTAGAAATGTAATTATAAAATGATAATTAAAGAAATAGTAATACAGTTATACCCCCTTATTTGCAAGAAATGGGTCACGTCAGAAGTCTCGCGAAATGTCAAATTCACAAATACACGCAGGTCATTAATATGCATGCAGGCCATGCCCATCGCCCCACCCCCAGCCAATCAGGAGCATTGGGGAGCCTCTTCAACTCCTCCCCATGGGCTCTCGCAGCACAGGGGAGGAAAGGGAAGGGAAACGGAAGCGTTTTTGTGCCCTGTCTGCCTCAGGAGACCCCCCCCCAAGAATCCCTAGACTTCTCTTCAGCCACATTGCCGCTTCTGCAGCTGCAGCCAGGGCCGGGCTGCTGCGACTGCACATGCTTGCACTGCCCCACCAGCAGCACAAACCTCATGCCACTCCTCTCCCACTCCCCATCCCCGGTGGCTGTCCGCACATCGTCCTGGCCCATTGGGGCTGCCAGCGTGGTGCAGCCACGGAGTAGGCACCGTCCCAGCCGCTTCTGCAGCCGCCACCTGGCTGCTGCCACCGCACATGCTCACCCTGCCTCTGAGGCGGGGAAGGGATGTCCCCAGGCTCTGCTTGGCATTCTTGGAGCCTGGGAAACCTTAACTTTGCAACACTGTGACACCCCGTGCCACTAATGGCAGGGGGGGAGGCATTGGTATCAGTTTCTTTCCCTTTAACATCCACCAGTAGAGGCAGCACTGCCCGGATTTTGACTGGGCTTAGAGTAACCAGGAATGGCATGTCTTGTGGCAATGCTGTGCTGGGACTCAGCGACTGCCTGGGGCATACTGCAGCGTGACCCTACCACTGTAGGGACTGGGCACGGTGACACACAGGACTGGCTCAGGGACCGGGCCACAATGCCGCGGGGCTCTAAAAGCCATTGCGAGCCAGAGAAACTGCGCACCCTCCCCACACATCCGGGCCCGTCCTGCCCCACAGGGAGCACTGGCACCGTCCCTTGGGGAAACAGAAGCACTGCACATGCATCGGCCAGGGAACATCGCAGATTGCTGAAACTGAATTGTGAGAAATTTTCCTCGCAAATCCGCGAGGTTGTAATGCAGGGGTTGCAATGCAGCGGGGATATACTGTAACTGCAAAAGGGTTACTTCACTGGAACTTTGTATTTTTTACTTCCCTTGAGGGCAAGAGCCCCACACAATTTTTTTTATAGGTCCTTCACTGAGTTCTGTTCCAAATCTAACATAACTTACCTCAGTTTGAAATACACTAAAACTTTATCTACTCCTTAATTTACAACACTAAACTAAATCAGATATTGGAAATTTTCACCCATATGCCATGGTACAAGTAACTTCTTGAAAATACTTGGCAAATATGAGCAAAGAAAGATAGGCTTTTGCAGTAAGTTTACTAATAAGATGACTGACAGTAGAAAGACTTTAATCATTGTTTGTCATGGAAACATGACTTTCTAAATTTCCAGGAATTTAAAGGCTTTTTCTTTTCTTTAATCTGCTAGTATACATGTATTTAGAGTATTATAAAACTGTAACTATGAATAAAGAGGCTCATAAAAGGACTCACAAACTAATTCATATGTGAAAAAGAACACATATTGGAAAATCCCATTTGATTTTTTTTGATGAGTAGCAGCAGTGGATTATGTGATAAATCTCAGCAATAATTGCAGTGGCCACCTACCATGTAGTTCAAATGAAGTATCTTACCAAAATTATTAACTAGATTTAAATACTAGTTTAAAAGTGTCAGATGTATAATTACTCTAAATAAAACCAGTTGTATTTGTTTTTCTAACACAGTCAATATATGTTAAATCTTGAATAATTTCAATAAATATTGAAGGAATAAGCCAGAAGAAACATTGGGCCACCCTTCTGTTTTTCCTTCCCTTCCCCCACCTCTTCTTTTGTGTTCATTCCTAGACAAAAACTAAAGAAGGAAGAGGCTTTCTGTTTTGGCCTTGTGAATTGCAGCATAACTACAAAAAACCTAGTGTCCTTTAAATGATTGCTCTTTGCAGTCGTTTAAACTGGTTAGTGGATGGAAGTAGGGCTTGCTTTCAGTTAGGATCAAGCAGCAAGAGCAGAAAATAATGACAGAGGGCACAGATATCCTGCTGAAGGCAGTGCTTGCCCTGCCCATATGCCCTCTAATAGTCAACAAATTTTGTGTGGAAAACACTGGCTACTCTTTCTGCATCATTTTCTCAGTGTAAGAGAGAAGATGTAAAGAATAGTATGATGTGGGGGAAGGGAGGGAAGATCTCTGCAAACTAGTTTCCAGCATGGTGTCATAGACGGGAAAGGGAAAATGTTTTGGGATAGTGCTACTGCAGCTGAATAGGTACCTTCAGAAAGATTAAAATCTCTCTGTAAGATGAGTCTATTTTCCTCCAGCCTTGCTTATTTTTAATTAGTGTTGGCTCCTACTAAGTCTACTACTATGGTGCAGGACTATAATTGCAAGGCTGTTCTGCCACGTGAGATAAGACTGACTCAAAGTTTTTGATCAAGCAGAGCACCAAAAAAGGAAGAAAAATTTGTGTGAAGGAATACCTTTTCCTTAGACTTACTAATAGAGCTGAGCAGAGGAAATGCAAGAGCTTTTGTCACAGAGTAACTTCATTACTTTCTTACAGAACAATGGCTTCAAATTTCCCTTGTATTTTTTACGGTTACCATTACCTGCTTTTCCCTGCTAACCTTGATTTGCTCTCATCCTTAGGCTATCATGTTGCAAACCTACTGCTAAATACTAAAAAGAACACATAATGTGGAGAAATAGTATTAAAGTTCTGTTTACTTTGGAATTTTAATTACTGCTTTAATATCATCTGCTCCTCATACATGTCTCTTGCTTTTTGTGGAGCAAGTATGAAAAGGATCAGATTATCTCCGTCTCTTACACGGGAGACTGGGGGTTCGATTCCCACCAGGGAGGCAGTGGTGCTGTTTAAGAGTTGGACTCAATGATCCTCGTGGGTCCCTTCCAACTCAGAATATTCAGTGATTTTGTGAGGATGATCTGTGAGACTGCTGCAGAGGTTAAACCCACATAAACAGAAAGTCAGCAGTGCACCAGGTCCTTCACATGCTTCCAGGCTGGGCCTCTTATCATGTTATCTGATGTTTTTAACCAGCCATTTAAACACATGTGTGATGAGATATATCATTACACACTAGTCTTAGGTAAGTTAATAATATTAGTCATGAAAATACTGTGCTAAATAGTCTTTAAGAGGTCAACTCAGAGTAAAATTTTCTCCATGGGTCCTCTATCAGGAATGGTGAGAGAGATTTCACTTAGAATAAGGTTTCAAAACCTTGATCTTTACACGACTTCAAATTTTGTTTTTGGAGAAATAGATAACGCATTTGACTGCAGGTACAGGAAGCAAGAGAAATACATAAGATTTCCTCTTATTTTGTAAATATTATTAAAGGAAGAATGTGATGACATCTTTCAAACATGGGGATCTCAGCCTTGGCATTTACATTAGGAAGGTTGGAATCACTGGCATGACTTGATTTATATACAAGGACAGTGAAGCTTGCCGTTATCATGATGAAATTAGTATTGATTTTAGCTGACATAAGACCACAGGGATTTCAGAAGAGCACTGCCAAGATGAAAGGCTGAGAAAGCTAAGGAGACTGATGTAGGGAAAGTCTATTTGGGACCACTCAGACATTTTCCATGAGGTTTGATACTATCTGTTCACAAAAAACACCATCAGAAGAAAATTGAACATACTGTCATGGAGTCAATAGGAGTGTTGAAAGTACTATAGAAAATTATATAACCTTTTCTTATTTGAAGTGGATTACCATAACTGAATTTCTATAACCATTACTAAGGAAAGAACCAGTGGACAATCTTTCAGTTAATGACTTCCTGGGGAAATGAGAAGGTTATCTGTGAAACTTTCAGCCACGAGTTGCTGGGACAAAGAATTCAGATGGATTCAGTCAAGAAGCAAAAGCATATAATTTAACCCTTTATAGGCGGCTATCATTACACCTTATATAACTCAGTTAAACTGTTATATAAAAATGTGAACTTGCCTAAAGAGAGCAGGAAAGTAACAGAAGCCAGAGAAAGTTCATACCCTTTCTCCTAACTTTCATGTATGCACTAAAAAAATTGACCTCTGGGGAAAAAAACCTCCTCTCTGGTGCTCTGTTATTGCTCTTCTGGGGAGCAATGGAACGCTTTTGTGGAGGTGATTGATGTTTCACTTCAGTGCTGTCCACACCTTTCTTCAGTTTACTGCTCTGCCAGTTTTGTGGATTGAGAAATTTGTGTCAGTTAAAAATGTTAAAGAGAACATGGTTTTGTGAGACTATTTCTTGGGTTCAGTGGTTTGAGAAGAGCTGAATAAGGATACAAGAGAAGTAATCTTAAATTTGGATTAAAATATTTTTGGGAGATATTTAACCATAGACTTCAAGACCATGAGGTACCAGGACAGAGTCTAGTTGGCTTCAGTGAAGAAATGCAAAATTTGGACCTTTGTAGAGAAGTGACATCTACAGTGACAGCTGCAGAAGCGTTTTCAAGCCAGGAGCAGATACATGTAAAATAATTAGCTGCTTGCTTTTTCTACAATTAAAAAAAAAATCATATTCAATGTAAAAATACTGATTGTTTTCTCCTTTTTAAAAAAATATTCATACTTTACATGGACTTTTTGACTGCATGACCAAATCCTCCCTTGGTATTATGTTGCCCCGTCTCGGTATGATTGCGTCATGGACGAAAATGGACATAGCAAATTATTTTTCTAGGAGATTTACTTTTTTTAAAAAGAGTTGAAAAGAAACTCCTAATCTGGAAAGGGTCTATTTGCAGTAAAATATTTACTAAACTACTGCAGCAGATTAAATTAATTTATGAGTAATAGACCCTACCCTGTGGGGGACATGATTATTTGTGCTTCTGATAATGAAAATACTTTCTTGGCAATGTCAATTCATAGTGTTGTTTAAATCAGTCATTTTTCAACTTACTTTGTCATTTAAATCTTGAAAAAAACAGGAGTTCTAGGGAATCATTCTTCTAATATTTGTAACTATGCAATTTTTCTTCACTGATTTTTTCTTATTTTAGAATTCACTCTGTGTAATGGAAATTTGTATTCAAGAGAATATTAATTAAGGTTAATAGAGTTTTAGAGATGAAATGTAGTTATACACATGGTGAAGAACTTTTGGTTCTCCATACTGCCCAAATGACATTTTGATCCCATCTCTTTATGAAACATGAAGACTGGAGTTTCAGTAAAAGCTGTCTCATGACTGCCTCCTAGTCTGTCTTCCAATGCTTCCTACTTCCTTGACCAGTAGGCACTGCTTTTCTCAAAAATCTCTTTCCTGGAATTTCTTGAAGTTTTCTTCTCTGCTGGATAATCCCTTTTCTTCTTAGGTAAAGACATGAGCCTTTGAAGACATTATGTATGTCTTCAAGAGCAAATGACTTGTAATGCCCCTCAACAGAGTTGTGTCAAATTTTGATAGTGTACAAGTTACTAACAAAAGTGATTTTTTTTTCCTGCCTGTAAATAAAAACAAAGTATTCTTATTTGCTTATTGTAAAAATATCTGATCAAATTTGAAAACACCTTTAATGCAATAGAGTACTTGCTACTTTTCTCATGCTGTCTTCAACTACTAACTCATTCATTAAACAGGAATTTCAGATGTCTAAAATACTTAGATTGGGAGATAAGCCTATGCTTAAGATCACTATTTGAGCTCTTAGGGTAAGAGCACCACTTACTTTTTTATCCAAAGGTGGTTGTAAACAAAAAACATTAACTCTAAAAATGTGTTTCAGAGGAATTTTGAAAGGTTATAAATGTCACCAAGGAAATCTGTCATCATTGTCTTGAAAGGATGCTAAAAGAATTATTAAAACACCTAACTGAATAGTGATATTACTCCACATATATTTTTTATATTTCACATTATTTTTTCACATGTGCTTCTCGACAAGTTACACAGCTGTCATGACCTCTCGGGTATTGCAGCAGAAGCAGAGTAGTGGTAACAATTAAGTCATGTAGCTAAGAGAACTCTGCCTGAAGTGTTGTCCATAAACTCACATCAGCTATGGTGTCCTTTCCTACAGTACACGGGATTACCAAGCCTTGCTAAGTTTAAAGTACAGTAATCCTCTTTTGTGCAGTAACACGTGTAGATTCTTTATAACAGCTTAGATGGTCATTAGCCGGGGATTTCGGGTTCATTGACTGGATACAAATATAGCATAGGGGAAAGAAAGATCTTGGTAGCAGTTATCAAACTAGGGGTCACAAATGCAGTAAGGGCTGGAACATTTATGAGGGTGATGATGAGCCAGCAGAATTTTGCAGTGGGTGAGTGTTACTAGCATTTGGGATTGAGAACAGCTATTGTATCTTAATCAGAAATATATAAAGACTGTCTTGTCTGGGAGAAGTTTCTGTTTCTTTTAATGTTTTCTCCAGCATTTTGTAACCACTGGTTTAAATCCTTCAGGAATGGCATTCCAGCTTACTGTGTCAGCAGTTATTGTTCTACTTTTGAAGTACAGTCAGCTCTCCAATACCACGGTACCATGGGTCTTGGTGTCCCTGTGCACAGCCCTCCGTCTGCTTAGAATGGCAGCTGATTAATATGCAAATTTGCCCCACACCCTCACACCACCCCCTGGCGCTTCGCAGTGTTTCAGCACTGCTGTGTGTCGGTGTTTGTGTTGGCGCTTCTTGGTGCCCCCAGCCACTCCACACTGGGAAAAAACCCTTTTCCGCTCGGCCGAGGTACAGGAAACCACTTGCCCACTTGCGCCGCAGCCCTGTTGTCTCTCTGGGTGGGTAGATCTGGTCTCTCCACACTCGGGGTAGATGTCCCCAAAAAAGTCTCGGACACCGCATCTAACCTGAGAGTGTGTAAATCTTTCATAACTGCATGCAGTCTCTTTGCTCCGAGTGGAGCAGAGCAGATGCGGTGCTGAGTGGACCCGCTGCAGCCACTTTACTCCAAGTGGAGCGGGACAGGGTGGGCCAGGCCCGGCATGGGTGCGGCGCTGGCAAAACTGCTGCGGCTGCCTGGCTTAGACCACAGCGGGGCGAGCGTGGCACGGGCAGAGCAGAGAACCCGTGGTCCATGCAGCACAGCGTGGGTGTTGATTTGAATATTCATGAATGTCTAATTTGAATATTCATGACTGTTAGTTTGCACAGGCACAGTCACGAAATGGGCCTCCTTAATTGCTGAAAAATCATGCCATGTAGAGTTGAAGCCGCTATCTGGGAGGCATGAAGTGGAGAGGGCTTACTGTATTAGGAGAATGTAGTCATTTGATCAACCTTATTAATTTAGGGTATTATGATATGCCTTATGAGAACATAAAGGTGAAGTGAAAATGAATGAAGTGAGCTGACCTTGTTTTACCTGCAGAAAAATTATCACTGTAGTTAGCAGAAAGTGAAAGATATTGCACATTTTAATATTCAACAAATCAATGTAGTCATCAAGTGAATTTTACTGCAAATGCATTGGTTATTTCTGCTTACAAATTTTCTGCATTTTAGCTACTCAACAGGTAGTAATGAAATATCACATCATACTTTTGATCTCTCTGCTAGGTAATAAAGTTGAGAAAACAGAAAAATTTCCTGGTTTATGGTTTCAGGGAGTAATAAAAATTCTTTTCACTTCTTTTTAGTACTCGGGATAAATTATATTTAGGTAAGAACAAGATTCATACTGGCTCCAAATACTAAATCAGATCCTAGAAATATAAGCTGAATTCACATCTTTATGACTTAGAATCTATGCATTCAGCTATTAGTTTACATATTGGTTTCTGCACGCTCAATTTCGTGTCAGAAGAGCAAAGAGCTATAATATAGAGCTCTAGGTGAGAGCTGGTTTTGAACAGTGGTTTGAATTAAAAAAACAAATAAACAAACCAACCACAAAATCTCAGAAATTTGTCTGAATTGGTATTTTTTATTTTTATGTTTTTAAGCATCAATAGGGACTTGATTTTGACTCTTACTTAGTCTTGTAGTGAGTTTATAAATTTGTTTACTATAAATGGGCTCAGCCAATTTTTTTTTAAAACTTTTAATAAATTAGCATTTGTTAAATGTGTGAAAATATTCATCTTCTGTCCTGCCTACAAGGTATTAAGCAAGTGTATTGGGTTTCTGTGGCCAGAAAACCAATAAAGCGGTGGGGGGACTGCAGGGGAAACTTCTCTGAGAAGCTGCGGGACGCTTCCACCCTCTTCGCTGGAGCCAATGCCAGTCAGCTCCAGGACAGAACCACTGGTGGCCAAGGTCAGGCCAATCAGGAGTAACAGTAACACCTCTATGATAACATATTTAAGATGGAAGAAAAAAAAATTAGGGGTAGATGAAGATGGTCGCCAGAGCAGAGTGAGAACAAGTGAACAACAATGCAGACACAAAAGTCAGTGGAGAAGGAGGAGGAGAAGGTTCTCCAGGCCCTGCTGCCCATAGTCAAGACCATGGTGGAGCAGCTGTGCTCCTGAAGGACATGGAGGACCACAGGGGTGCAGAGATTCACATACAGCCTGTGGAGGAGCCCACACCAGAGCAGGTGGGTGCCAGAAGGAGGCTGTGACCTGTGGGAGGCCCATGTTGGAGCAAGGTCCTGGCAGGGACCTGCTGACCCAGGGGGAGAGGAGCCCCCACTGGAGCAGGATTTTCCTGGTAGGACTTATGGCCTGTGGGGGACTCATGTCAGAGCAGACTGTGCCTGAAGCACTGCACCCTGTGGAAAAGTGACCCATGTGGCAGCATTGTCTGAAGAACTGTTACTCAAGCAGTTCATGGAGGACTGTCTCCCAGGGGAGGGACCCTATGGGATGCAGGGGAAGGACTCCTCTCTCTGAGCAGCATCAGAACACAGCAACTGACTGTAATCCCCACTCCTGTCTGCCTGCACTACTGGGAGGGAGGAGGTAGAACTTGGAAGGAGGGGTGTGGGAGAAAGGTGTCTTCAAGATTTATTTTACATACTTCTCATTCTTAAGCTCTGATCTTGTTGGTAATCAATTCTTAATATCCTCACTTGGAGTTTGTTTTGCCCATGATGGGTGATCAGTAAGGGATCTCATATGGTCCTTATCTCAATTTGTAAAACCCTCTGTTATATTTTCTCTCTCCTGTTCCTTTGCAGGGTGAGGGGGGAGTAGGAGAGCAGCGTTAGTGAGTCACACAGAATCACAGAGTCACTGAATATTCTGAGTGGGAAGGGACAAACAAGGATCATCGAGTCCAACTCTTAAATGGCACCACTGCCTCCCCGGTGGGAATCAAACCCCAGTCTCCCTGTGAGAGGTGGGGACACTCACCGCTGTACTAAAGTGGAATTTCTCCAGCATCTGGCCAGGGTCAAAATATTACAGCAAGTTACAACCCCCCCCCTTTGTTATATTCAATGTATCAAATAGTTACCATTAGAATTAATTTTACTTTTCATCAACATTTTTATTGTTTAATGAATGTTGCATATCTCATTTTGTTTAATCACTGCATTAGTTTCTCCCTCTCCCACCCTTTCAAGGCGCTGAATAAACCATTCTCCTCCTTAAGCTGCTCCTTGATGAACTCTCAAATCCTGTGTGTTTTATGACAATATTTTCCCCTGTGCCATTAGTGGCTTCCCTTGCTTTCATTAACATCCTCGAGAAAGTGTACAAAGAAATATTTCAATAAATTTAATACTGAAAGCAAAAGGGAGTTGACTAAGTCTATGCAAACACTTATTTTCTAGTTCAGCTGTCAAGATGAAAGTGTTATATGTGTGGGCAGAAAAACACACACTGAAACTTTACTGTAAAGTAAAAATGGCAAGTCACGTACTGTCAGTAAAGACTGTAGACAGTGGGTCAGTGTTCAGGCACTCCTGCAAATGTGGAGCTGCTGGATTTTTACCCATCCCTTCCCATGTGAGAATTGATCATTATAGCTGTAAGACCTGGGTTTGGGGCTGGGACTCTGAAGTGCAGGTCACAACAGCAGGGCAGCAGCTTCCTCCTGTGGGTTCTGAGCTTACTCTGACTTTAGGCCACGGGGATGCAGGTGGATCTGCTCAGGGAGATGCGAAGGTGATGCCAGCTCCCAGTTTCTCACTGCAGAAGGCGTGTGAGCAGCTGTTTTCCCTCTCTTCTCTAAAACAGACATAAACACCATGCAAGCCACCTACAGAGTTGTGCAGAAAAGCACATCTCAGGTTGGACTTTTTTCCCTGTTAACGCTCTCTATATGACATAAAATATGTGCAACATTAAGTGCTTTATTTGTGCAAGACAAGACACAAAATCTGTAGCTCTTAGGTCAAAAAATGCGTCCATTTCTTATTCAGGTTTTGTTCTGCTTAAAAATTATTCTGTATTTTGAAAACTAATTTCAAAGATAGTTTCAAAACATCTGAAGTGGCATTTTTAGGTCATGAACTAGTTGTGGAATATTTTGACCTACTTCTGTAGATAAGCCCAAAAATTTGAAAGGAAAATAAATGTTGTCTTCAATGAATATTATTACTATCTATTTTAGAAGGCATCATTTCTGTTTGCAATCTATCTGAGAACCTTGTCAAATCTGGATTGATTATTAATAGGGGAGAAAAGCACAGAAATAAACTTCCTTTTTCTCAAGTTTTCAGCAAAAAAAGACTTGAATGCAAGGTGTCACTAGAATGCTGATACTTCTATGCTGTTATGTTACCATTTTACATTTGTATCTGTGTCCTCACTCACCATGTACATGGCAACTGTAACTTGCTTGAGATTTATTTCTAGGGACCAGAAGACACATTACTCTGTGACACTTACAAGACATACCAGTATTATGTCATCCCTGATGAAATCCATAACATTTCTTGTTGAAAACATCCACTTTTCATCACAACTGCCATGGTTCCTCTGTGATCACTTCATTGCTTACTTTTATCACAATTAGGTACTTCATTTTTTCTCACTGTCGTGTTTTCAATTGATTTTCTTAATTAATGCATCCAAGCTAGTAGACAAATAAAGGGGAACAGAGCAAGGTATTGTGTAGTAATTTCTTTTGTTGCTGTGCTATTCTATTGTTTTCAGTTCCATGTTAACTCTGGCTCATATAATCTTTTTTCTTACTCCATATGACTCACAGGCTAAACAGAGCAGATGGGGGAGTGATTTCAGACAGTGACCTCATTTCTGCAAATACTACTTCTCAAAAAGTGACAGCAATCAACTTGTGTCTTACAAAAAGGAAAAGGTTGGTTTCGGTTTTTTTTCCTTTTCTTTCCCTTTTACTGCATTATAGACATGAACAATTTTGAAAAGATAAAAGGGCAAGGGGGAAAAGTATGAGCTTCCAGCACTTACCAGTGTGTTCTGCCATTCTGAACCCTGTCAAAGACGCAAAGAGCACTGTCAAACCTTTGGGTTCAGCTACCTTGAAATCTCCACTCACGCTATGCTTTTAGGTCTTCTCTATGCACAAAGTATTCAAAAGATTGTTTTATTAGTGAAATAGCTTTACATTTCAATACATTAAATTTCTTTATAAGAGATTTTCTACTTATTTTTTGCGTCTGAAGTTAATCAAGTATTGAATTGGTTGGGGTGTTCAGGTCTTGCCTGCAGACACTATTGCTTCAGACAAATGCACTTTGCGATGTGTATGCAATTTGCTATCAAAAATTATGAGTTAAACCCCACCCCCACAACAGTGTCTGCAATGAATAACTGTGTGTATTATTTCCTGTGGTCCTGTGAATAAGCTTTAACAAAAGGAGCTAATAATTTTAATTTATTTCAAGTTAGTTTCTCCCCACACAATTACCTAAGGAAACAAATATTAGCGCACATTATATTTAATTTGCTTAAAGAACAGGTATCATGGTAAAATCAGTTATTTGCTACATTATAATCACAAATAATTATACAAACATTTTTCAAATCATATTGATTTATTCTTTAAATAAAAATTTCTAGAAGTTATGAAATAATAGAAAGGATGAAATTTGTGATAGTAAATTACTTTTGAGCTGCTTGAGAGGGCCCAGAGAAGGGCGATAAGGATGGTGAAAGGACTGGAGAACAAGCCCTATGGGGAGCGTTTGCAGGAACTGGGGCTGTTCAGCCTGGAGAAGAGGAGACTCAGAGGTGACCTGATTTCTGTTTACAACTACCTGAAGGGAGGTTGCAGTAAGGTGGGTGTGAAGCTCTTCTCTCAGGCTGACAACACCACAACAAGAGGACATAGCCTTAAACTACGCCAAGGAAGGTTTAGGCTGGATGTTAGGAAGAGGTTTTTCACAGAGAGAGTGATCTCTCATTGGAATGGTCTGCCCAGGGAGGTGGTGGAGTCGCCATCCCTGGAGGTGTTTAAGAGAAGACTCGATGAGGAGCTCATTGACATGGTCTAGATGGTGGGAGGTTTGGATGGATGGAGCGTGGTGCCCGTGGTTCCACGCTTGTGGGCCTGATCCCTGGGTGGGTGTTCACTTGAGAGTTGGACTAGATGATCCTATGGGTCCCTTCCAACTCAGAATAACCTGTGAACTTGTGAACTGCCTCATTCAATAAGTCATGAACCTGTGTTATGTCCTGGAAGTTGACATTGTCTCCTTTAAGGCTTACTTTTGTCAGTATTTGGAACTTTATTATGAGAGGTGTCAAGATTCACATATAAGGGGGAACTTCTAAGGATTTAGATTTTCTAGGTCTACTCAGTTTGGATTTGCTAATTTTCATGAGAAATTAACATACTTTTTATTTTTCCTTTCACCACTACAGATACTTCTCTCTATTTGATATATGTATTTGTATTGCTCTCTGTAGGGAGAACTTGTGGGTAGATGGTAATCCTGACCTAGGCAGTCAGAGAGGCGTTTATGCACTGAGAGCTTGCACTTCACTTCTAGCCAGTGGTAGAGGAAAGAACAGCCAAGATGAAACTGAGAATTAAATAAACTTTCTTACTTTGATTTCTTATAAATGATGACAAACAGTCGACAGGACTTCTGACTTGTGACTTCTTCCTGTGTCCTGCCCTTCAAACACCTCACACTGAGTGTAAGCCAGTGCCCCAGATCAGAAGAGAACAATGCCAAGCCCCGCTGTGGGAGACCAGCATGACCCTGGGCTGAATCTGCCAGTCATCCTCAGTACGTCTTTCCTAATCCCTGTCGAAGTTTAACTTGTACAGGAGGTGAAGTTTCTTACCCTTATGTTATTTCCTTTGCGAGACTTTAATGTAGTTGCCCTTCATCACATAAAATCAGAGAAAAATAAGGTCACTGCAGCTTCAACATTATATATGAGAGGAAACTGGAAGTGATATGAGATTTTATATGCATCTCAGAACGCATGTGATATGTTGGGGGTTGTGACCAGCAAGAAATTTTATTTTTGTAAGAGGTTAACTTCTATTCAAGGGGCAGTGGGAAAATTGATGAGTTATGAGCACAGGAGATGTAGTTGTGTATGTATATATCGCTCTATTTATGAATGTTTAGATAATTAGACCTTTCCATTTACTTGATAATTGTTTAAACCTCTTTAAATTGTTGAAAGGTATTTTTCCTGGTGGGGGAGAATAAAAAGCACTTCTATAAGGTAGGTAGGAAAAAAATCCCATTACATCTGTTATGTAAATACTGTGAAATAAAATTAGAGGAAAGAATATGGAAGACTTGGGGAGGGAGGGGGTGTGAAGGGAATATTAAGAATTTCCTTTTCTTACAAACCAGGTAAAATGCTTCATAAACAATCGTCTGCTGCAGTGAAAGTTGCCTTGATTAGTTTAATTATGCAAAGATTAGTCTTTACTTAATTTCTTTAAATTACAGTCATGATCATACTGTTAGATTACAGAAAATGTACTAAGCATCTTATAGGAAGTCCTTTTTAAACCCTTGCTACGAGATCAGAATAGAAATGTATTACTCAGTGTAATATTTTTACTTGAAAGTGATTGTTGCAGTAATGAAAATGGAGATTCTACTCACATTCTAATGTACAGATATGTTTCTCATGGATCCATATGATTTTGATGTTAAAGGTAGTTGATCCTCTTAGGGTCAACATTTGTGTAGAAACATGCAACAAGGAGATTACTTAGAAACTGGAAGGGTTTTATCCACTGATGAGGATTCATATAGTGAAACATCTACAGTCTTTCACCATGAAGCCCAAAAGTAAGCCAAAAGAATGGAGAAAATGCTGACGATGGGCACTGGAAAATGGGAAATCATGTGCTGTGATGGTGTCAGATATGATACGTGTAAGTATTATGAAAAGGTGATAAACTGTCACCTGGACCACTTTGCTGACTCATCTAGTTGTCAGCTCCAGCAGAAATGTAATCTCATTTCTAATGCTTTTCCATTGTTCTCCTCTATTACAGTAGGGTTCTTGATGGCTTTCTTTGCTAAAAGGTTAGTTTGGGCAGCACTGGTTTTCAAACACAATTGCTGCATACTGGTGAACTGGAATGGCTTTCAAATATGTTTGCTGCTTAATGATGTACCAGCTCTAAGACAGGGCACTTCCACTCACTCATTGCCTTTCTACAAGTTAAAAAAAAGTACTCATAAGGGGACTTGCTAATGGAAGACTGAGTGGAGCTCCTAACTGTTCTCTCCTAGCGAGCTTGATTTACGAGGACACACCTGTGGGCATAGAGAGGGTGCCCCATAGATGTGACAGATGTTTATTTACATACATGTCTCCATTCAAGTACCTATACTTATTTAGTGTTCATACTATTTAGCAAGTATTTGTACTTGCTAAAATATATGTACTTGGTTATGCCAAAACAGGAGGTCAAAGCCCTCTTTTGGAAAGCTCTGGAGAAGAGAGTATGACCAGGTAGCCTGGTCCTCACCTGTTCTACGCTACTACCCTGGGCTTCCCTTATGGGCCTCATTTTGCTGGTTTGGTAACACCACTTTCTGCTTTACTGATTAGAGTTGTGTAAACTTATACACATGCATATTGGTAACAACCAGACATTCCTTAAGGTCAAGCATTAAAAATATACGAAACAAAAGAGGTTCCTGTGACAAATAAAAATCACACTTCACAAGAGAAAAATTCCACTTTGTGGTCCCCAGGGCTTAAAATGGAATATCAGCTATAATGAAGGTTGGAGTATTTTTCTGATTACTGAAGTTTTTCACAACTTGCAACTACAAGGCACAAATTCATAGCACTTTTGACTTGAAAAATAGCTTTTACATTGCAATGCTCCTTCCTTGAGACATAGGGGATTATTAAGATTTTTGTGAGTAATAAGTCTCTTTTATGCAGTAACATGTGGATTCATAACACCTTACATTATAATTAGAGAGTCATTTAGATTAATTGACTGTGTACAATTATGGTTTTCCCCCATCTGATTTCTCTGACCTATGCTTTGGGTTGAACTTTACAATACACCTCCCACATTAAGCATCACTATAATTCCCATTGACTACTGATGTATTTTCCATGGTATTTAAGAGATTTCTCAAGGGAATACTGCAAATCCTGCAAGTCAAAAATAGCACAGTGCAATAAATAGCCATTTTTCATAGCACCATTATTTCCCCAAAATGCACTGTCTCAGGAGGCCCAAGTCCAGCAGAGATTAGCCCTAAATCCTTTATAAATCTGCCTCTACTTGTTATGTATCACTTTTCACCTCACGGGCATTTGAGATTGTTCCTCAGTTAGCATAACAGCTCTGTACAAAAACTGCTTCCATTTGGTTTTATCTTGAAGTCCTAGGAGAGTTTCCTGATTGATGGTAGCATGCTCAGCCAGTGAACATTAGTGGGTTGAATTATTGCAGCTAATGTGTTAGCTTTCAGAAAACTTTAGGTTAACACTTACCTTTGACTGCAATAATATTTCTTTTTATTGTAATCAGTTCTTCTACCCTTGTGTTATTTCTATAAAATCTGAGATAAATGATACAATCTGCTTTTGTATTCCATTACTGGCTGAGCACACCAAGTAGGAGCTATGACAAATATTGCTCTAGAAGAATCCTGAGCATTAGCTAAGTCTTGTTAGCTTAGTTAGAGGGAATACATATTTAATGGGGAATCTTATGAGTTATTTAAGGGAAGATAGTTTTTAAAGCACTCAAAAAATTTTGATATCATTGACGCAATAAAGATATAAAATCCAACTCTATTTTTTGTTATCATCCAAAGAACATATAGCTACATTACAACTAATGTTACATGTCATAGATGTACCAGTGGGTACAGAATAACAAGACAATTCCAGTCACAGCAAGAGAAAGAAAAAATACAAACACTAAGGATGTTAACAAATCATTCTGTGTAGTTCTATGACTCATTTAAAACCCCATGGTACTTCATCACAACAAAATGCCATAAAGATACACTGAAAAAAGTGAGATGATAGCTGGCTTTCACTAGTTTTTCAGTAGTTTTTCAGGTAGCTTTTACTGGAAGCAAATCTTTTGCTTAGAAATACTTTAGTACATCTGAGAAAATTCTTGAGTGTCAAGTACAAATTCTGTCTTGTTCCTTGATTCCTCCTCAAAATTGCACTCTGTGTGCTCACAGTAGATTATCAGAATGCGGGTCTACAGTGGCAAGAAGGCTGAAGAGAAGTGATGTGAATGTTTAATCTTCCTGTAATCATCAATTAATATATAGTCAAAATAATTTATAAAAGGTAGAAGCATATCAATGAATACTGATTTAAAATTCGCTTAGATTGTGAGGTCAAAAGAGAGCACTAGGAAAACACTGAGGAGATGGAGATGTCATGACAGAGAAGAAAACTTTTTCCATTCCTTGGAGAAAAAGAAAACAATTCTGATTCCAAAGGAGCTTTCTCTGCACACAAGACAAATAGCTCCTGCAATTTCAAAAATGGGAAGATAATTTGTGTATTTATCATTTCTTCCATAACCACAACTAGAAATGATCATGACAGTAGCTGAGAAACATAACTTATTTCATTTTTAAGGCAATTGCTGATGGATTGGACACCAAATATATCAATAGTGGTTTTAAAACTATGTATTTGAAAAGTAGAAGAAGAAGAGGGAATCTCCTTTTTGTCTTCATGAGAAATTGTAGAAAAATAAATGTGTCAGGGGAACAATTTAAGCTTTTAAGAGAGGTGAGTTAGTATTCCAATAGTATTTCAAAGAGTTTTGACCTTATTGAATGTCACTGCATTTCCAGGAGTCTCTTTTTCATACAGTTAGTCCTTTAGGTAGATGGTTAACTTGGCAAATAACAAGAGAGGATTTAAATTAATATCGTGAGAGGTTCACTTTTATAAAATAAAATACTTGGTAGATGGTATAGATGCCAGAAGATAAACTGGAAAAACGTAGAAGTATTACAAATATGAAAGGCTTTGCTTGCACACATGAAACCAGGCTCTTCTCGCCTGGAGCCAAGCACTAGGACAAGAGGGAATGGGAAGAAACTGATGCACAGGAATTTCCACCTCAGTATGAGTACATTGTGAGTGACCATGCACTGGAACATATTGCCCAGAAAGGCTGTGTCTCAGTGGGTATATTCAGGAGTTGCCCAGATGCAAGGTTGTGCCTTGTGCTCTGGGATCATATGCTTGAGCAGGAAGGTTGAAACTATTGCAGACAGATGGTATTGGTGATGGAAAAGCTCAATAAATCAGATAGGTTTTAGAAAGTCCTTGTTTAGTCAGGGTGTCAGGTCTCTTACATTTCTGGTAAGATCCCTTGCTGCTTGCTGCAAGATGTCCGCGCAGCAATTCCCCAGAGATTGCTGATATTCCACAAGCCCTGAGAAAGTTCGTATTGCCTCAATGCTTATCAGTCTAACCAATATACACAGATCTTCCTGAGAAGCTTCTCTAAACA
>WEKX01001239.1:19381-29773 GCA_013390025.1 Pitta sordida | reverse complement strand
TGTGTTACCACTCGGGGATGTGCTTTCGGTCTCTGTACGGGTGTTAGGTGTTAGATGGTGAGTTGGACCAGATGATCCTTGTGGGTCCCTTCCAACTCATAATATTCTGTGATTCTGTGATTCTGTGAACTGGAGGTTATGGTGTACCAGGGACGATATGATATAGTTGCCATCATGGAAACATGGTGGGATGATGTGCACAATTGGAGTGCCATATTGGAAGGCTACACACTCTTTAGAAGAGATAGTAGAGCACGTAGGGGTGGGAGGGTTGCCCTGTATATTAAAGTAACGCTAGATACCATAGAACTTGACATCAAAGATGATCAAGTAGAGAGCCTATGGGTCAAGGTAAGAGGGATTTCCATTAAAGTTGAAATTCTGCTCGGAGTGTGTTACAGACCGCCAGATCACGAGGAAGAGGCAGAACTATTGCTCTTTAAGCAACTAGAGACAGCCTCAAGATCAGCTGCCCTAGTTCTTACAGGAGACTTTAATGTGCCTGCTATCTGCTGGGATCTTAACACAACAGAGAGGAGACAGTCCAGAAAGTAACAAGAAGAGTCCTGTGGGTGCAGGGCCCATCAGGATAGAGATGCGCTGGACCAGGAGTTGGCCCAGGAAGTTGTGGCTCAATCCTGCACTGCTGCAGTGCTGTTCTGTTCACAGCCTAAGTAGTTGATAAGGGACACCCACTCCAGGCTGCCTCAGGGTGGCTGACAGTACCACCAAGCTGGATAACTCTGAAAGTGGAATCTGGACCCAGTGCAGGAGAGGAGCAGAGTCCCTGGGTTCTCGCAGCCCTCCACTGGCCTCCTCCAACCTCCACTGAGCCCACAGCCCTGCAGAGGGAGAACACAGGCACCTGTCATGGCATGACCATGGACCAAGGATGTTCCCATGGCACCCCTCACCCTGGCAGAGACATGGCCAGCTCTCAGCTTTCTCCCAGCAAAGCCCAGCTCTGCTCCTGGGGCTGAGCTGTGCCTGCTCTTGAGACTTCAGGTTTACCCATGGACAGAGAGCCTACCTCTGACCCTGCACTTGCCCTGTCCCTGCTCTTGCCTCTCCCTGCTCACTAGTGTCACATGAAAGGGGGAGGGTTGCCTTAACCTTAGAGAGGGAAGATTTTCTCAGCCCTTGGTGATCTGTCAGTGTCCAGGGAAGCCAAGACCTTTGTGTCCAACCAGTCTGTCAGCATCCCATAAGGGGATCCTCCACCAATAGATTCACCAGATCAGAGGGTTAGTCAACTGCCCTTGTCAGAGGGGTCAGGCCAACAACGTGGAGACCCCTCAGTGGGTCCTGCCAAAGGGTTATCTGTCACCAACAACTTAAAGGACTCACTATTACAGTGCATGGAATAACACTATTAATACAGATTGTGATAGGTTAATAAGGTTTGTGGGATGTTTGGGATAGTGTCTAGCTGCAAAAATACATTAAAACATCTACAACACTATAAAGCAAGCTCGAGTACTAATGACAATAGTTAAAGTGTGTAGAGTATAATTATTACCCAACAGGCACCCTCCTATGGGGGGAGAAGGAAGGCTCAGCCTGCCAACTGATCCCAACACTTTTGCTGGAGTCCAATTTTTTCTCTATCTCCAAGTTATTTTTATACTATTGCTTTATGTTGAGGTGGAGTTTGAGTGGCTTTATTCATGAATACCTTTTATTTCTGGTTGGTTTAAAGTTCTTTCACCATACCTTATGGTGGGAGTGTGGTTGTGGATTGTCACTTGAGAAGGGGGTTCAACACGGTTGTTGACTCAGCAGCAGAACTCCCTTGGCCAATAGGTACTGTATAATTTCAGGAATTTCCAACTGCCATAAGGTTCCTACTTTCTGCTGGTATTTCAGTGGAGGGAGGACACATAGTCTTCACTTCGTGAGGACACCACACTGAGGAGATGATTATTGTCGTATGGGGAGCATGTTGAGCGCATTCTTTCCAGGAAGTAGCAGCTGCATTTTACCATAGAATTCTTAGTATCCTCTAAATTTTAACCTTATCCATCATCCCACAACCAGCCCTGGGCTTGCTGCCCACCACTGAACATGCGTTTGGAAGGATGTACGAGAACATTCATTGTCGTTTGACTGGTGGACTGGCTGCTTCGTGTAGCCTGAGACGTCTATTACACGCCATGGCCTTTTGCTGGAGGTTGGTTGAAGAGGATAGGAATAGAGGGGACAAAATTCAGTTTGTAAAAGGTTGGTAGAAGTTCTCCTTTTCCCTCTCACAGCCACCCACAATCCCTGGCCACGGGGATTGTAGGCAGCATGTGTTGGTGTAGTAGCAGTACATGAGGTCAGGAGGAAAAGCTAAAGACCTTCACCCCCCAGCCCAAAATCCAAGGACACATGAGCACTCCCAAACTATTTCTACACCCTAAAGCTCTCTCATAAATGTGCTGTCTGGCCATCAGTCCTTTCTGGAGAGCAATAACAATGTCTTGGTTCAAAAACAGCTTATTTGGAAGGCAGAAATCTCAATAATATGAAATTTCTCCCATTTTATTCCCCCCCCCACCCCCGGCATAGAAAAGACCAAAATTGTGAGGAGGTGGAAGTTAAAAAAAATAAGTATTTGCTAACAGAAAATATCATTAACTACAAAAATAGAAGGAGAAAAAACAGTTTCCCTACAAAAAAGCAAAGACCTGCCAAAACCAACTGGTGGCTCCACCCATCAGGAACTAAAAGGGGAAGCAGGAGCAGAAACAAAACCTGGGAGAGCCTATTTCATCTGGAANAAACTTTTCTGTAGCATGCAAACAATTGCCTTGAGTCCTGACTGATTTTCTTCAAATCAGGTTTATTCTGCTGGGATGCTGGCATGGGTGCAGGAGGCTCTATATTCCCTGGTGCCCAGCTGGCCTGGGCAGTGGGCGATGGAAGTCTGGTGTGGGGAATGCCGGTCCTTGCAAATGTGGCACGGCTTTGCTGGAATTTGAGCTCCATGTGGATGGAGCAGCACTGCGGCTCCACTCCCTGCAACAGGAGGAGAGGGTCAAGGGGAGTGGTGTGGCTTCAGCAGCCAGCTGCTAAATTTCACTTTTGATTTCAGACGGCAGCACCACACAAGGACTGGGACAACCTCCGAAATGTCCAGAAACGAGTGGTTCTTCTGGCCTTGGTATGGGATAATGGGCAAGCAGATTGACCAGTGGTGTGTCTGGGCTGAGACAGGAAGGGGATGGCTGGGTGTCCCAGCAAAGGCTTGGGGAATTCGTGGTGTCTCATTGTCTTATTGCAGAAAGCTGTAAATGTGGTGACTGTTTGTGGGAAAGGAGAGCAGGAGGTGCTCCAGAGACTGGAACAGAGAATCCCCAGATGTTCACAGTGAAGACCAGGGTGACCCAGATTGTCCTTCTGTAAACCATGACAACTGATGATAGAGCAGATACTGACCCTGTAGCCCATAGAGGAGCCAACACTGGAGCAAGTGGAAATCTCCTGAAAAGATCTGTCACTGCATGGAGATTTCACTCTGGAACAGGTTCCTGGCAGGAACGGCAATCCCATGGAGTGAGGAGCCCATGCCAGAGGAGGTTTTCTGGCAGAACCTGTGCACTGCAGGGGATCCACAGTGCAACAGCCAGTTCCTGAAAGGCTGCACCTTGTGTAAAGGACCCACGACAGAGGAGTTTGTGAAGAGCTTCAACCAGAGGGAAGAACCCAAGCTGGAGAGGTTCCTGGAGAAATGTCTTCTGTGGTTTGAACTCCACACTAAAAAAAGAAAGAGCATGAGGGGAAAGAGATGGCAGAGAAATTAACTGCACACAAGCCCCGTTCCCATCCCTCTGCAATGACCAGACAGAGGAGATAATACATATTTTTGTATTTGTCCTTATTTCTCATTATCCCACTCTAATTTGGTTGCTAAAAAATGAAGTTCATTTCCCCAACATCCATCTGTTTGCACATGATGAGAACTGCTGGGACATCTCTCTGTCCTTATCTTTATATTTTCCCTTCACCATATTTTTCCAAATAAGTTGACTTTTTGCTGGGGTCTGGGAGAGCCTCATCATTTCACCATGTGCAGCGCAGAAAAGGATGCCCTGCCCATTGCTCAGGCATTAACACAAAAGTTGCTTTCCTGTTCTTTGGCTACCCTGTAAATAGGGATGAGATGAGGGTCTGTGGTCCATTGGGTTCCTGTGTCAAGGGCTGGGGCTGGCCAGGAGCAAAGCCAATCTATAGATCCCCTGGCTCTGCCCACAGGCAGGTCCAGGCCTCGGACAGGATAGTGTCACCCCAACAGCTCTGCATTCTGCAGCATCAGCTCCCTGGGGGCAACAAGGACAGACAAGGAGTGACACTGCAACTGGATGGTATGTCCAGATGTGTTGATTGTTTCCTTGAGGTCTCTTGGTTTCTGTGTAAGGAAATGAGAAAAGCCAAGTGTCTCAGCTCATCCACAATGACTCCCATGGCCCTGCATTTCTAAGCCACTGCTCTCAATACCTCTGCATACATGGGAACTTTGAGAAAATAAGGGAGGAGTTGAGATGGGAGAATTTGGGAAGGCTGACATAAGAAGGACAGGATCATTTCAGAGATGAAAAGCCCCCCTCCTGCGCTGCTGGTGATGCAGATTTTGCATGAACGGAAATTTGGCCCAGCTTAATGTGGTGGCCCAGAGCACAGTAATAAATTGCAGTGTGCTGGAAAGAAACAGCTGCTATTTCTAAGGGGGCTGATTTATTAGAGACCACCACAGAGAATTGGCCCTTGCGGAACTTGCCCCCTGAAGTAAATGCATGCAGGAGAAATTTCAAAGTTTTCCCTGGGAGCTGGCTGTACCAGAAGAAATTCAAAATGTCCTTGGTGGTGGACTGGCAAGGCAGAACCACTCGCTGTCCAACTGTGGCTGACAATTCAGAGAAGAATTCATTCTGGGAGTCACCTCCAACAAGACCTGCAACACAGACATAAATGCGTCTGCAGAGAAGTTTGCTTCCTTCTCTCACTTGTTCTGTGGTTAAGACTCTTGACCCCAAATTTTTCTGTCTTTCCAAAGAAATGGAGAGCTCAGATAGCTGCTTCCATCCCCCCTCTACATTCCTCCCTAAAACCATTATGAGAGACAATAAGAAGTACATGGATGCACCCACCTGACTGGATTAGCAGGACACATGCTGGCACAGCCATGGTGAAGATAATTTTTCCCAGCTCAAGAGTCCCTGTCCCTCGGGAATGCCTCAGTGCACTGCAGGAGATGGAGCCCTTGGCAGCACAATGAAATGGCTGCATCCTGCAGAGTGTCAGAGCATGTGTGACACAGTCACACCGCGGTGGTGTGGAGGGTCAGAATGAGTCCCATCCACCCATCTGTGTTTGCTTGTCTTCACAGCAGAGGATGGACAGACTCAGTGGCTTCTTGCACTTTCCCCTGGGCTTCTTTCTCCTCTGATAACATTTACACACCAAGGTAGGGTCTCTCCCTTGCTGCAGAGTGTCTCTGCTTTCATGCGCTCCTTGGGCTTCTGAAAGCACAACAGCTCCTCAGAAGGTTCAGGGCTCTGGAAACACAGGTGTGGTATTCTTTTGAAAAGGTATCAGATTTCTCTCAGTTTAGTCTCTGGTATTTTGGAAGCAGCTGTTCAGTGTTTCTCCACATGTGAGGACTGGGGAGTTGAGGAGGAATCTGATAAGGGGAACAAAAGGTATTTTAATGAGTGAACACATAAATTCCTAGAATATTGAGTCTTGATTCCAGCAGGTTGCTGGTTCCAGTACTGGCTGGAGCAGAGCAGACTGATGGGGTGGTGAGGGGGGCTCTGCAGTGGAGCTCTTTACCTGTGCAAGTCATAAGGGCAGGACATGCGGCTTTCTGGCCACTGCTGGCACAGGGAAAGGGAAAAGGGCTGGGACTGGTATGGAGACAGGTAAAATCCTGATGTATAGAGCTGGTGAGCAGAGAAATGCCAAGGAGCAGCCCTAGCACTAGAAACAACTGCTCCTGAGCATCACCCTCCCTCTCTCCGGCTTCTTGGCAAATCCTCAGCCTTTGCCTTGTTTCCCCTTTTGATGGGTGATTTGCATAAAATGCAGAGAGAGGACTCTGCTAGACATTTAATTCTGCTCTCATGTCCTTTTGTCAGTCAAGGCTGCAGGGGGAGGTAAGCCCTGTAAATCAAAGACTCTCAGCTGAAATCTGCCTCCGAGGTGAACATCTCCTGGCCAAAGCAGTAATTGTTCATGGAGGACCCAGCAATGCCCAGGAGGTACCCAGGCTCACTGCTCCATGATGACCCAGATGACCAGGGCATCCAGTGCAAGGAGATGATGGTGCAGATGTTTGTGACAGACTGCCCAACCAATGCAAGCACTTTGAAAGCTAAAATGGGGAGGAGCTGGTTTGGTGCAGTCCCTGTGGGAAGGCAATAAAACCCCTTGTTTATCCCTTTTTGGACTCCATGGCAATATCTGCACCTGGGGAGGAACAACCCCATGCACCAGTATGTGCTGGGAACTGACACCTGTGAAGTAGATTTGCAAAAAATGACCTAATGGTACTTCTGGACTTCACACTGACAATGAACCAGTAATGTTTTCTTGCCTTAAAGAGGGAATTCATAAAATAAACCCTATCCTTTTGTACTCTCTAGCACTTGGGACAAGAGCTGTGTTTTGGGTTGGTGAGGAACAGAGAAGTGCAGTGCATCACCATTCCTAATAATGGTGATGCACTGCAAGTACTCTTATAGTGAAGGAAACTACGATTCCAAACTGGCATGAAGTGATCATTGTTGGGGTCTAAAATCAGCAGGAAAACTGTGAGTTTTGCAACTGCAGAGTAGAGAAGCCTGAAAATACAGCAGGTGGCATTTCAGTGCCTGTGCCATGGACAGATCTCTGTCAGGTTTGTTTTCTTGCTGTTCAGCTGCACCGAGTCTCCTTCTGGGCCTGGCTGCTGTGTGGAGCTGATGGACAGAGCGGTGAAAGGTTTCCCTGACCAGAGCAGCACCTTCCCTTGTGATGAGAGACACACAAACACACCACACATATGCTTGTGTTCACAGTCATCAATCGTGCAGAAATCTGCACCCAAAATCACTTGCAGAAATCCAGGCAGAGAAGTACATACAAGAGAACACATGCAGAAAGTGACAAAGTGTGCACTGATCTCAAGACATCCTGGGGGCAGCTTCAGCAGGGATTCTGGGGAGCACTCTGGAGAAGGGCAAGACCCAAATGGGCTGATCGGGGTGTTTGGAGACTGCCCAGAGTGGAGATGCATTGAGAACTTTGAAGAAAACTTTGTATTGAAGGATTCAGTGATCATGGATAAGACATGTCTGCCTTCCACTGGAGGTCTGGGAAGCCCCTACGTTGGTATGAAGAGCTGCTGCAAAGGAATCTGGTGGAGTGCCCTGTGCCAGCCTGTGCTGCACCTTGGTAGGTGTGGAAACAGATGGAGACAAGAGGGGAAAATGACATGTGAACACGTGTCTGAACCGTGTGCTGACCTGGCCATGTCTCTTGCTCTGCCTTGTTTACCCACCTGCCAGTAGATCCCCAAACACAGTTATCAAGCTCAGCTGGGATAGGAAGCAGTACCAATTCTCACTCTGTGGAAAATCTCTGACAATGGGATTTGAACAGTTGTGGTGGCTACTAAAGCCATGCAGGGTTCCCTGGGGACCTGCAGGAACCACAGGCCAGAGGCTTCCTACCAGGTCTCCTGTACCTCAGACCTCCAGCCCCTGAGGGCAGCTTAGCAAATTTGATGCTCAACCACTCATCAAGTAGCAACCTGGCCCACCTTGAGGCTGGGTCAGTGTGTCCAGTCCAGCTTTCACTCCTTCACCTGGCATCAACTCCAAAGATTATGAGACCTATAAAACAAACACATGGTCTCAACACTGAGCCATTGTGGGGAACACTTGAACATGGACATTACTTTTTTCTAAGGATGGGGTGCTTGAACTCACAACTGTGTGAGAAAACTCTGTTGGGAACGTTTTGAAAGCTCTATGGAAGCTCGTAGNAGAAACAACTGCTCCTGAGCATCACCCTCCCTCTCTCCGGCTTCTTGGCAAATCCTCAGCCTTTGCCTTGTTTCCCCTTTTGATGGGTGCTTTGCATAAAATGCAGAGAGAGGACTCTGCTAGACATCTAATTCTGCTCTCATGTCCTTCTGTCAGTCAAGGCTGCAGGGGGAGGTAAGCCCTGTAAATCAAAGACTCTCAGCTGAAATCTGCCTCCGAGGTGAACATCTCCTGGCCAAAGCAGTAATTGTTCATGGAGGACCCAGCAATGCCCAGGAGGTACCCAGGCTCACTGCTCCATGATGACCCAGATGACCAGGGCATCCAGTGCAAGGAGATGATGGTGCAGATGTTTGTGACAGACTGCCCAACCAATGCAAGCACTTTGAAAGCTAAAATGGGGAGGAGCTGGTTTGGTGCAGTCCCTGTGGGAAGGCAATAAAACCCCTTGTTTATCCCTTTTTGGACTCCATGGCAATATCTGCACCTGGGGAGGAACAACCCCATGCACCAGTATGTGCTGGGAACTGACACCTGTGAAGTAGATTTGCAAAAAATGACCTAATGGTACTTCTGGACTTCACACTGACAATGAACCAGTAATGTTTTCTTGCCTTAAAGAGGGAATTCATAAAATAAACCCTATCCTTTTGTACTCTCTAGCACTTGGGACAAGAGCTGTGTTTTGGGTTGGTGAGGAACAGAGAAGTGCAGTGCATCACCATTCCTAATAATGGTGATGCACTGCAAGTACTCTTATAGTGAAGGAAACTACGATTCCAAACTGGCATGAAGTGATCATTGTTGGGGTCTAAAATCAGCAGGAAAACTGTGAGTTTTGCAACTGCAGAGTAGAGAAGCCTGAAAATACAGCAGGTGGCATTTCAGTGCCTGTGCCATGGGCAGATCTCTGCCAGGTTTGTTTTCTTGCTGTTCAGCTGCACCGAGTCTCCTTCTGGGCCTGGCTGCTGTGTGGAGCTGATGGACAGAGCGGTGAAAGGTTTCCCTGACCAGAGCAGCACCTTCCCTTGTGATGAGAGACACACAAACACACCACACATATGCTTGTGTTCACAGTCATCAATCGTGCAGAAATCTGCACCCAAAATCACTTGCAGAAATCCAGGCAGAGAAGTACATACAAGAGAACACATGCAGAAAGTGACAAAGTGTGCACTGATCTGAAGACATCCTGGGGGCAGCCTCAGCAGGGATTCTGGGGAGCACTCTGGAGAAGGGCAAGACCCAAATGGGCTGATCGGGGTGTTTGGAGACTGCCCAGAGTGGAGATGCATTGAGAACTTTGAAGAAAACTTTGTATTGAAGGATTCAGTGATCATGGATAAGACATGTCTGCCTTCCACTGGAGGTCTGGGAAGCCCCTACGTTGGTATGAAGAGCTGCTGCAAAGGAATCTGGTGGAGTGCCCTGTGCCAGCCTGTGCTGCACCTTGGTAGGTGTGGAAACAGATGGAGACAAGAGGGGAAAATGACATGTGAACACGTGTCTGAACCGTGTGCTGACCTGGCCATGTCTCTTGCTCTGCCTTGTTTACCCACCTGCCAGTAGATCCCCAAACACAGTTATCAAGCTCAGCTGGGATAGGAAGCAGTACCAATTCTCACTCTGTGGAAAATCTCTGACAATGGGATTTGAACAGTTGTGGTGGCTACTAAAGCCATGCAGGGTTCCCTGGGGACCTGCAGGAACCACAGGCCAGAGGCTTCCTACCAGGTCTCCTGTACCTCAGACCTCCAGCCCCTGAGGGCAGCTTAGCAAATTTGATGCTCAACCACTCATCAAGTAGCAACCTGGCCCACCTTGAGGCTGGGTCAGTGTGTCCAGTCCAGCTTTCACTCCTTCACCTGGCATCAACTCCAAAGATTATGAGACCTATAAAACAAACACATGGTCTCAACACTGAGCCATTGTGGGGAACACTTGAACATGGACATTACTTTTTTCTAAGGATGGGGTGCTTGAACTCACAACTGTGTGAGAAAACTCTGTTGGGAACGTTTTGAAAGCTCTATGGAAGCTCGTAGCTGAAAGATTCAGTTTTCAATTGTATATTGGAGCTTTCATTGGAAGGAAATGTGGAAGTGTTGTGAGTGTTATTTTCTAAGCAAAGTTTTGCATTAGGAACTTAGCACGGGAGCTGCTGTGCTCACAGAGCAGAGGAAAGCTGCAGGTCAGGGCTGCTTTGGCTCTGTTAGGCCATCAGTCACGATCCCGAGAAGAGGCCGTTTAAGCTCCACGTCAGCAATGGCCCGTGCTGTGTCACGAACGAGAGCTGACCGGCTGCCCGTGGGTAGGAGGAGCTCGGCCGCGCTGCTCCCCCGGGACTCCAGCGGCCCCTGCTGGCCCCGGCCCGCGCTGCGCC
>WEKX01001239.1:7889-18245 GCA_013390025.1 Pitta sordida | reverse complement strand
CGCAGTAATACACCGCCGCGTCCCCGCGATGGGGTCTGGACAGCCACAGGCTGCTCCAGCGACGGTCTGCCGACACGGACAGCTGCCTCGCCTTGTCCGGCAGATCTTTGAATCCTTTAGCAGTAAATACTAGGAGTTGGGGGCCTCGACCCGGGAGATGACAGTACCACATGATCCGATTGCCGGTCATATTTTGAGGGGTGAGCAGTTGATGGCGATGCTGATGTCCTCCGTAGTCTCTGCAGACGGCTCCTGCTGCACCTGGGCTCTGACTGCAACCACTGCCGGGGAGAAAAAGAAAAATTATTTTCTTTAGCAGAAAATGACATTTACAGGGAGAGGAGAACAGATCAGAGAATATACAGATATATTTTATAGGGAATATTCTCCGAAGGGTTGGCTGGGGACAAGAACATATGGGAGGGGTTTTGAACGACAGTAAGTGTTAAGCAGTAGATAAGGGAATGAGTAAAAGAGATTGGCTGGAAGGAATGGATGGACCACCAAATGGGTGGACAGATGAAGGGGTAAAGAAATGGAGTAAGAAAGACAGAAAATCTTGGAGGGAATGACTTCATGTAGAGAAGAATCGTAGAGCAAGGGACGGAAGGGAAATAACGATCGAGAAGGGTAGGACGGTAAGAAGCGTGTCCCGGGCCCACCTCATGTCACATAAAGACNCAGGGCTGACACACTATTTTCTCCCTTCGCCTCCATCATCTCTTCCCTCACGTTCCCCCTTCACTGGCGCGTGAGAACTTCAGAATTGTCCCTCAGGGCACGTGGTTGTAAGAGTGGTGAAGTGGTAGGAGAGACACAGAGGCCCGCTGGGCTCAGCACCCTGGGCTCATTGCCTGTCAAAGAGACCATCTGTTCTGGTAGAGATTGAAGAATGGGAAAAAGTGCTACGGAATATCAACGGGAATACAGTGTGGAAATATGTGGGAGAAACAACTTTGTAGCCAGGAAAGTCAGTGAGGAAGGAGGGAGAGGAGCTGCTCCAGGTCCCAGAGTACAGATATTCCTGCAGCCTGTGGTGAAGACCATGGCGAGGCAAGTTGTCCCCCTGCAGCCTGTAGAGGTCCCTGGGAGAGCAGATAGGCACCCCACGGCTGACAGGGGAGAAGGATCGTAGGCCACAACAGGTGTATGTGCCTTGAAAGGAAGGTGTGAGCCCGTGGGAATCTCACATTTTAAAAAGGTCCTGGAAGGACGGGTCTCTCTATGAGAGGAGCCCATTTTGGATATTTTGGCTGGACCTCTGGTCACACAGGGGATCCATCCATAGGCAGGAGCAATGAAAGAATGTGAGGGAGAAGGAATAGCAGAGGTGTTACAGATTGGATGGAAGCCCCATTCCCAATCCCTATATGCTACCAGGCAAGAGGAAGTCAGAGAATTCGAGAGTGAAGTTGATCTTAGAAGGAGAGGAGGGGAGTGGACAAAGAGTTTCTCAGTTTGTTCTTATTTCTCATTGTCCTCTTATAACTTGTAAATAGATTAAATTAATTTCCTGAAATTGACTCAGTTTTTTGTTCACCGGCAGTAACTAATTAGTGTTCTCTTTGTCCTTATGTGGACCTATGATCCTTTATTATTTCTCCTGTTATGTTAATTGTGTTGCTTTGTGGCCACCTGACAGTCTGTCAAGCTCAACCCAACACCAACAGGCCATGCTCACACTCACCCAGCACGAAAAGAGAGTTGGTGACAAGGATTGACTGCACCAACTGGGGACCATGGTGGTGACACAACAGATTTCCAAGCAGGGACGCCTTGCATGGAAAGAATTTGTCAGGACCTTCAGAGGCTGCTCACTGCCCACAGAGACAAGGATGAGACGATTCCCACCACAGTGAGGAGACCCATGGAAAAGACAGTGACAGCCAGGTCCACGTGCCACATGGGAAGCTCATCCTGTTCGACTGCTTTTGAGTTTTCTTTTGGACAGGTACTGGACTGGAAATGCTTTTTCATATTCAGAGGGGATCACCGATCCTGGTAGAGGGACAAAGCAAAGATGTGTTTGGGTAAATCATTTGTGTCTGTTGATGTCAGAAGAATTCGAGTCACTGCTGCAAGAGGGAACCACCTTACCCCAGATGAAAGTCTGGCCCTGCCAGGGCTGAGGACCAGGTGGCAGAGCACAGAAAACAGAACAGACTTCTGGTTTAGTAGGATGGACATTGGCCACATAATGGCTGACTTTGGTTTGTGGCAACACATTCCATGTCTGGTAATTCCTGTTTGCATTAGTTTCTTAATTACTCAATTGTTAATTGTCTAATTTGAATTCCCAAGAAATGCTGCAAATGAATTGATGAACTTTACTCCTAAGAGCGAGGCAACAACAAAAGTTATGTAAGTAAACCAAAATTCAATGGTAAATGTGACAGGAGTTTAACGAGATTCACGGGCAAAGTACACTTGGTCATTCCCTGCAGAGAGGACAGGGTCAGACAGAGTTGTCAGGGAGACACTCCCATTGAGTCATGCGATTCAGACAGTATCCCCCTACATAAACTCCTTCTTGGAGACAAGTCTAAGTACAGCCAAATCAAATCAGACTCCCAGACTTGCTTAATGATTTATGTCTAAAGGATTATGTGCACAATCAATCATTTCTATAACTCAACCAAGAGTTCAAAGTGCTGCATGCTGTTAATCACTTCCTGATGATTTGTTGTCGTGAGGAAACTCCAGGAGTAACCATGAGAGATGTCTAGACTCACGGAGCAATCCTGGTGTGCAGGTGAGTTCAAAGGGTCCTGGGCTGTCTGCTATTTATACAGTACAATGACAGAGCCATATTTGTGTACTGGAAAGATGTTGAGTTCACTGTTCCAAACAGCATTGGCTGCACTGTTGTCACCCATGCCCCAAGGTGCACAGTAAGCTGGACACAGGAATCACAGCTCCCTGATGGATATGGCTGAAGTGTGACAGGTTGGGGAATGTGAGGGAATCCCCATTGCAATGAGCCTCTTGGTGTTAATGACAATCCTGGATTGAGAATTTTACACATATTCCCAAGAGCTTCTGATGTGTTTGCACAAAGGAGCTGAGCTATGATGAGATACCCATGAAGCTGAAAATTTGTCTGGAGCATTTGAGATGAAATTATCTGTGAGATCATAGAGTCCCTGTCCCATATCCTCCATGAAAGAACTAATACTGTCACCTGGCCATCACAAAAGGCAAAATAACTCAGCATCCTTTGAGAGAGGAGGACAGAAGCAAGAGGAGAACCAGCCTGACAGAGGCTGGGTGTGAACCTGTGCCCTGTCTGATGCATTTCTGAGAGGATGCTGGCAGGTCTTTGCAGATTGGCCAGAGGATGCCTTGTTCCCATGAAAACATTGACCCTTTGTAGGTGTGCAATGCATACAGGGAGGAACACCCTGCACCCATCGTGCCCTGCACAGCCCTACTCAGTCTGACCTGCAGCTGTGCCAGAGCAGGGGTGCTGCTGCTGTGTCTCCCAGGGTGCAGTAACACACCGCCATGTCCCCGCCACGGGGCTCGGCCAGCCATAGTGCACTTCACTGACAGTCTCCTGGCACCAACAGCCGCCACACCTTGTCTGGCAGATCTTTGGATCCTTTCACAGTGGATATGAGGAGTTCAGGGCATCAGCTCAGGAGCTGACAGAATCAGTAGATCAGTCCAGTCCTCTGTATGTTGGGATGTGAGCAGTTCATGGTGATGTCCATATTCTCTGTGGTCTCTGCAAACAGCTCTTGCTGCACCTGGGCTCTGTCAGCAGCCACTGCCAAGGAAAGAGAAGGCAAGTCCCAAGGTCAGTAAAGATTGTCTAGCTCTGATGTCTTGTTTCCCACACAGATTGTCAGAATCAGATTGTCAGGACAGTGAGATGCAGCAAAACTGAAAAAAATCAGGGAGCAGTGCCCATTATCAGGGATGGAGGGTGACACCTGTGTGTAGCTACATAGGGGGTCACTGTTCCGGGTAATGATGCAAACCGACACAGGCTCTGTATGCATTGCAAACCAGGAACAAGTCTATTGCTTGTGCACACACTTTTATATGTTTCTAATGTGTTCATGCAACAGATTAAGCAGAATCATTGGATAAAGCCATTTGTCCACATGATCCTCTTGGTTATATGATTGGTTGGCGAGGTACTAACTTAGAATATATTACTACATCATTTCTCAGACAGAGATGTCAATTACAAAGCTAAACTTCATGCCAGTGTGTCCTGAAGCAGAAACCCTGTCAGTCATCCAGCTTCAAGGACAGAACTTTCCCATCAGGGTCCAACACACCATTGCCTATTCCTATAGATGTGGGTGTGTGAATTTGGAATTGATATATGGAGAACTGAAAATGAGAAGTTCATGCAAGTATGGATAGCAAGGGGAGATGGGACAGGAGGGCTGGGTGTGCTACAGTGAAGGAAGGTGGGATGAATTCAGAAGAAAAATAACTACTCAAGCTGCTGAAATGGATGTGGTCAGACAGGAAAACAGTTGTTAGAATGAAGAGCAGAGAGGTCTATTGAGGGCAATAAGAACAGGTGAATAGAGAGGAGAGGGAGCATGGTGCATGAAACAGAGGTACAGAGGACACCAGGCTCCTCTCAACAGAGCTGGGGACTCGGAGGATTTAGAAAGCAGGACGCAAGATGACAGAGAGCCAGGAAGGGGAAAGAGACATTGAAGAAGATAGAAATGCTGGAGCTGGGATCCCTGAAGTTAACCCGAGACCTGGTTCCAGTTCCATTCTTCCATCAGCGCTAGCCCCAGGCTCTGCCACCGCTGCACCCCGCCAATTTGCCACCCGCGCCTCGCTGCCCCTGCCAGCACCAGCTTTCCCATCCTCTCTCCCCCTCTCCTCCATCACCATCTCCACTTCGAGTGTGGTTCAGCCCACACATCACACAGCAGCAGCACAAGGAGCGGCACAAATCCTTTCGGCATTGCCAGCGACAAGAGAGAGCTGTGTCACATCCCAGAAGGGCCCAAAATGGTATTAGGAAAAGACCTCTTTAGTGATTAACAACAGGTGATCGTTCCTGAGACTGTGTCACCACATTCTCCTTCCCCTCAACCACTGACACTGTTCTCTCCTGAAAGAGAACCTCAGCCTGCAGATCTCTGGGTGTGCAGGGGTAGAGGGTGCAAGAGCTGAGGGTCCTTCTGAGCTCAGCCTTGAACAGACACATGTCCTCCCTTCCCTGGCTCATTCCACAGACTGGGAAGCTCCTCGTACCAGGGGCCTTTGCACAGCACAGAAGTACAAGGCACAGTCTTCCTCCTTCTGCAGGACACTGTATTGCCCTGTGGTGTTCAGCAACATCGCTGTCAGTCCCTGCTTTCTTGGGGTCTGTGTCTTGTCTCTCACCATCCCTAATACTTTGTCTCGCTTGGCTGCACCATCTCCATCCCAGTATCTGCCTCAATACCTTCTTCAGAACATTTCTGAGATGTTTTGCTCAGACCCCTGATGAGTGACACTCAAAGTTCTGCATATCCTGACTGTCCCTTTTCAACACTCCAGGCAGGAACAGAATTCTCCTCCTACCCAAACAAAAGCACCTCATGAACAAGTGAACCTCTGTGCCAGCCTGGGGTGCATCAGAGTAGCAGAGAACACAGATGCCGAACATTACCCACACCTCTCACAGTCTCTCCCACACTCTTGGGTTCCTCAAAAATTATCATGGACATGTAATATCAAAATATCTCACACTCATAACTGGACCCTCAGTCCCCTTACCCATCTCTGTCTCACATTTCATGCACAACTTTTCCTCCCACTCACCTGTCAGATCAGCCTGAAATGCCCCAACAGATTCTCCACAAACCAAAAATATATTGGATTCCATTCACTAGGGAAACCTCAACACACTCTCAGCTGGTTCTCAGACCTGCCACACACAGACAAACCAATGCTTTCCCTGCAGTTGCCGACTACAACAGATGTGACCTCTCCAACATATTCTTCCTTCTCCAGTCACTAGTACCTAGACCTTGCCTACACCCCAGTCCCTCCAGCTGCTGGCACACAGACTGTAACTAGTTTTCCCTGTTACTGGCAGCCCTATCTCCCTTTCACATCAGTCTCTCCAGTGAGAGACTCTCAGAACTTGCAGCACATTCAAATGGGAAAGGGAGAACAGATACACTGAAAGTTGGTTAGGAAAACATTTCATAAGACAGCAGAGGGAAGGGATGGGAGTGCTCAGGGACAAAGCTCATCCCAACAGGTGCCTCCTTTCTGTATTTCTATTACCTCTCACTTGGTCCTCCCCAGTTCACTCTTTTCCCAGCCTCTGGCCCAATTCTGAAATATTCCTGGATCAGTGTTTCTTAGTCTTCACAAGATCCCACTTCAAGCCTCCATTATCCTCTTGGTCCCCTTGACAATTCTTTTCATTTACAAAGCCCAACCTGAACCAATTCACAGCTTCCTAATGGCTCATCATTTAGAGGCTGAGGACCTCTAAGCACCCTGAACATTTACTTCCAGAATGGTGTCACTGTCCATTTTGTTTGTTAATTTCTCTTTTCCTTCTTCTTCCCATTGTAATCTTAAGGCACATGTTGTGGGGCTTAGAGAAAGAGCCCCTCTGCCCCTTTCCCATGCCCGGACAGTGGTTTCAGCTGAACTTGCTCAGGTGAGTTCGTACATGCATGTATTGAAAGTCCTCTGTTTCCAGAGAAATTTGGGATTCTAAAGTCAAGGCTTTGGAAGGAAACCTCCTCTGGGACTCAGTCTTTAAACTGTCTCCCTGCAACCGCTACATCTTTGCTAAATCCTGACAGCTGCTGTTCGGGATCTCTGAGAAGTTTTAAACATGAAGGCCAAACAACACGCCAGTTTCAGACTGAAAGTGTGTGTGGAAAAACCCTAGGACATTTGCTATAGCCCTACATTACAATGTATTTATTGTTTCCCTTCTCAGATGTCCTAGGATTCTTGTGCGTTACCCAAGCCTCTCTCACAAAGGTTTTGGGACAGGTGAGGGTAAGGACAGCATTCAGAGAACTGAATTCCAGCCAGAAGTAAAATCAAAACCACACATTCATTTGGATNCCCTGCAGTTGCCGACTACAACAGATGTGACCTCTCCAACATATTCTTCCTTCTCCAGTCACTAGTACCTAGACCTTGCCTACACCCCAGTCCCTCCAGCTGCTGGCACACAGACTGTAACTAGTTTTCCCTGTTACTGGCAGCCCTATCTCCCTTTCACATCAGTCTCTCCAGTGAGAGACTCTCAGAACTTGCAGCACATTCAAATGGGAAAGGGAGAACAGATACACTGAAAGTTGGTTAGGAAAACATTTCATAAGACAGCAGAGGGAAGGGATGGGAGTGCTCAGGGACAAAGCTCATCCCAACAGGTGCCTCCTTTCTGTATTTCTATTACCTCTCACTTGGTCCTCCCCAGTTCACTCTTTTCCCAGCCTCTGGCCCAATTCTGAAATATTCCTGGATCAGTGTTTCTTAGTCTTCACAAGATCCCACTTCAAGCCTCCATTATCCTCTTGGTCCCCTTGACAATTCTTTTCATTTACAAAGCCCAACCTGAACCAATTCACAGCTTCCTAATGGCTCATCATTTAGAGGCTGAGGACCTCTAAGCACCCTGAACATTTACTTCCAGAATGGTGTCACTGTCCATTTTGTTTGTTAATTTCTCTTTTCCTTCTTCTTCCCATTGTAATCTTAAGGCACATGTTGTGGGGCTTAGAGAAAGAGCCCCTCTGCCCCTTTCCCATGCCCGGACAGTGGTTTCAGCTGAACTTGCTCAGGTGAGTTCGTACATGCATGTATTGAAAGTCCTCTGTTTCCAGAGAAATTTGGGATTCTAAAGTCAAGGCTTTGGAAGGAAACCTCCTCTGGGACTCAGTCTTTAAACTGTCTCCCTGCAACCGCTACATCTTTGCTAAATCCTGACAGCTGCTGTTCGGGATCTCTGAGAAGTTTTAAACATGAAGGCCAAACAACACGCCAGTTTCAGACTGAAAGTGTGTGTGGAAAAACCCTAGGACATTTGCTATAGCCCTACATTACAATGTATTTATTGTTTCCCTTCTCAGATGTCCTAGGATTCTTGTGCGTTACCCAAGCCTCTCTCACAAAGGTTTTGGGACAGGTGAGGGTAAGGACAGCATTCAGAGAACTGAATTCCAGCCAGAAGTAAAATCAAAACCACACATTCATTTGGATCCAGGTGGGAATGGGGCTTCTCATCCACCTTTCAGCATGTGATGAAGACACTTCTCCATGGACACAGACAGAGATTACTTTATCATCTCAAATAACCTCATTGCAAACACCTCACGCCGTGGCCTACTGAGATGACAGCACTGCATTAAGAAGAGGATGCTGGCCGGTCAATGCAGCCGCTTTGGCAGCTCCCAGNGCAGATCTTTGGATCCTTTAGCAGTGAATATGAAGAGTTCGGGACCTCGACCCAAGAGCCGACGGTACCACTTGATCCTATCGATAGGCTGGATCTCGGGGTGTGAGCAGTTGATGGTGATGTCGGTGCCCTCGATGGTCTGTGCCATCGACTCCTGCTGCACCTGTGCTCTGGCAGCAGCCACTGGCGAGAAAGGAGAAGGAAAAGCCAAAAGTCAGCACCGCTCACCCAGTTCTGATGATGTTTAGAGACAATCAAGGGCAAAGGCAGTAAGACAAAAACAAGCTGAAAAAATGAGCAGTGCTCTTTTCTAGGGATGAAGGGGACAGGACGGCTGGGTGTGTTACAGTGTAAGATGGAAGGATGAATTCAGAAGAACAGTAACAGCTGAAGCACACAGGAATGTGTAGATTTATGGAGACATTCAGGATATTAAACTTGTGTGCACAGATATGAAACAATCAGAGGGAGAGACAAGAGGAAGCTCTCAGAAGTAGACAGATTGCTCCAGAGTGAATCTCTCAGGGACCACAGGTCCTTCTAGAAAATCTACCTTTGAGTGGGCTTAACTCTGTGGCCCACAGCCTCTTTCAGGAGTCTGTTGTATTATGGGATCTACATGAGCTACAACTTCCCTCAGGGAATTTCCACCTCTCACCTGAGGAAGTCCTCCATGAACTCCAGTGTGGCTCCATGGGGAGCTCCATGGATTGCCAAGGAACAGGCTGTGTCACCATGTTCTTCTCGATGGGTGCAAGGAATTCTCTATCATCTGGACCATCTCTTCCCTTTCCTCCCTCACTGACATTGGTGTTTGCAGAGCTGTTTCTCTCACTTCCTCTCATTCCGCTTTTTCTCATTCCTGACTCTCCCACACCTTTTTAACTGCTTTGTGGATATGTTATCACAATAGTGCAGCAATGATGTTGTTGGGCTTGGTTTTGAACAGGGGTGGATCCATCTTGGAGCCAACTGGAAGTGACTCTGTCTGAAGCTTCTATTGCCTTCTGTAGTGGTTTAAGCCTGGCTGGATACCAGGAACCCACTAATGCTGCACCCTCACTCCCCTCTGCAAATGGAGAGTGGAGAGAAAATATAAATAAGGTTTTGTGAGTTGATGTAAGGACCATGAGAGATACCTTACCGATCACCACCACAGGTAAATTAGACTCCAAGTGGCGATATTAATTTAATGTCAAACTAAGAATCACAGAATCAGTAAGGTTGGAAAAGATCATAGATGTCATCAAGTCCAACCTATCACCTATTGCCTAACCTAGCCAAACCCGTTACCTGACCTGTTGCCGTCCTGCTACCTAAAGAAAGAAATCCAGAACTTTGGAGATCGAAGTGACGATCCAATATGAATTACAGCTAAGACTCATTTATTCAGGGTTCACACAGATAATATATAGCACATTTATGCCAATTCATGTTTACCCAGCAATTCACACTCTAAAATGTGCATGCACCTAATTCCTACAGGTGATTGGATTATTGCTATTGTTCACGCAAACTGATTAGCGTTTTATTGGCTAAACGAAGCGATGCACATGAAAGCCATATTCTGCTGTATCATGCTCACACAGCAGTTTCTAGTTTGCAATTACTAGCAAGACACCTGTTGTTTTCTACAAGAAGCTGTTATCATAACATTCTTCTATTTCTGCTGCTCAAGGACAGGTTAGCAATCCTTGAGCCTGAGGTTCAAGCCTCAAACTTGAGCTTGTGCAGTTTCTTAAAGGGACCGTGACCTTTAGATTCTAACCATTCTTATACAGCTACCAACACACCATCCTACCTATAACACACTACCCTAATATCTAGGTCATGCCACCAAGTACATCATCCAACCTTTTCTTAAACACCTCTAGGGATGGTGATTCCACCACTTCCTTGGGCAGCCCATTCCACTGAGAGATCACCCTCTCTGTGAAAAAGTTCCTTCTAATGTCCAG
>WEKX01001238.1:152491-174349 GCA_013390025.1 Pitta sordida | reverse complement strand
TGCCCCCGGTCCCTGAATGGGGAAACTTGCCCCACAAAAGTGAGGCAAACTGGGTGCTGGGAGGAGGCTTCTGTCTGGGACCGTACAGGCAGCGCTGCCCCTCTCTCATGGGAACGGTGGATGTTAAAGGGAAAGAAACCCGACCTCCCCACCCCCGCACCCTGTGGGCTTTTTCGGGGCTTCTGCGGTCCCTCCAACAGCCTAAATCCTGCACCACTTCTCCCCCCAACCCCAGTGATTGTGCCCACGCCAGCATCCCCACGGCAGGGGCTGGAGCGTGTGGCGCGGCGGGGGCTGGAGCGCGCAGTGGGGACTGCCTCTGCTGGGACTGGTAGACGTTAAAGGAAAAGAAACACCTATACCAACGCCTCCCCCCCACCATAAGTGCACGGGGTGTTGCAGTGTTGCAAAGTTAAGGTTTTTCCAGGCTCCAAGAATGCCGACCAGAGCTCAGGGACACCCCTTCCCTGCCGCGGAGGCTGGCGCAGGTCCCCTGGGGTCGGCATGAGTGCCGGAGCCGGGCCGGGCCGGTGAGCTGCAGGGGGGAGCAGCACGGGGTTTGGGCTGCGAGCACACACGGTCACAGCAGCCGCTCAGAAACGGCTCCCTTTGCTCGCCTGTGCCGAGACAGACTACCGGAAGGAGCAAAGAATTGTCCGCAGCGCTTCGGACTTCTGGGGGGTGGAACAATGGGCGTGGCCTGCATGCATATTAACGACCTGCACTTCTTTGCGAGTTTAGTGTTTCGCGACGGCCTTGGCCTGTCCCTTTCCTCTCAATGGAGGGGATATAACTGTAGTACTGAGACTAAAAGAAAATGGTAATGAAATTGTGCAAGTAACTTACGTATGTTAATACAGAAAGCCACAGCCATGGAGCCTCTGCTCCAGTCAAGCTTTGCAGAGAGCACTCTGAAAATGCGTAACGATACATTCAAATTACAGTTCAAGTTATATTATGCATAAACATTTCATATTGTATTGGATAAATGTGACAACTGCATGCTGGATTTTGAAAGCCAAAGTGATAAACTTCCATCTTCTGAGCTGGGTGATATGCTAAATAAGTAACGAAGGCTTCAATCAATCAGGCGTGGTTTATTTTTAGCATTCGGGATTTTTGTATATGTGTATGTATACATGTGTATGCACAATCATCACAGCTTGGCCTGAACAGTATTTCAGATCTTTAGATACCGTGCATTGCAAATTAATGGAATAAAACAAACCTGAATGGAATTAGAGAAAGAGAAGAAAGAAAAGATGCAACTGATTCTGATTTACAATTATCAATACCAGTTTGTGTACAGTCTTGGGGTTTTTTTAAATGGCCTGTTACTTATCATAGCTTTGACAAAGCATAATAATAAGATGAAATTATTTTTAGTGCTACTGGATTTACATATATGGACAGAAGCTATAGTATTACTATTTTAGTCCACTTCTTTACTCTGAAAAAAAATCTTGATTTGGAAGACCAGGTATGTCTCAAAGTGTTGTATCAAGGCATATGCTTCCCAACAGAGTGAAATACTTTATTTCTAGCTCTTAAAGCCATAGAATCTTTTGGGGCAGATTGTTCTGCATAAAGATAGGCCACGTCTCAGAAACAAAACCAAATATAATAACTGAAAGAAGTCTCAGGAAGTTCACATTCGTATGGCCTATGTGGGAACTGAAATGAAATACTTTGGAAGCAGTGCCTGGTGATGCTCAGAATTTGCATGTTCTATGGATTACTACTGGGCAAATCTGAAATTTGGGTTTGGGTAGAGCAAGAATCTTAAAATGTCTTTAAACATGTAGTTTTCACTTCAGTGATTATGTCAGAGAATTGATGGTTCAGCCTATAGTCCCTCCCAAGGTCACTTCCACAAAACATATTACCTCATAGTGGAGAGTATCACTCTCCCGGTTACATCCTCACTCCCACCCATTTTCTGGTCCTAGGATTTGGGTTGTTATAAAGAAAGTTTGTTGAGGAGGGAACCAGCTCAGCTGAACAAACCAAAAGACAGCTACTTCAGTAATTGTACACTTGCTTCCAAAAGCCTGCTTATTAACTGACTGGGACCACCACTACTGCCTCATTTAGCTTCTAGTCTCAAATTCAAACACAATACCCAGTAATAATTCTGCTTTTTCATCCAAAGTGATGCCATTATTATTATTAGGTAAAACTCAAAAAATATTTCTGTATAGCTTTTATGATTAAAAATTATTTAATATACTGCTGTTGATGGAAATGGTGGGACTATAACGCTGTTTTCATAGGACTGACCTGAAGTAAGTAACACAGAAACCTGGACTCTTAAATCTGTAAATGAAAAACTATTACAGAACACTGCTGAACAGCTCTGTCCAGTTACCCCTGCACATCAGTGTCCATCCATTCCTACAGGAAGTCTTTGCTTCACAGTAAAACTGCTTCAATTTAAAAAGTGTGACTTCTTGTTTTCATTCAGGAGGCCAAAACTCTTTACTAGCTGTTGCTAGAGGTAGGATTCATGCCTAAGTATCTAACTGGTCATGTTAATAAATTTCAGTTTACATCTTTTATCGACCACAATTTTCATTGATGTTGTTACTCAATATACATTTCTGCAGAACTTTAAGTTGTTTCTTAATTTATATTAAGCTGTCACATGCCTTTTTAACTGACTATGAGTTGCTTAGATACCAAATATATTCAAAATGAGAACTGAGGTTTGAATTCTGTATCTAACAGAGAAGGAGATAGTCCTTTCTCCTTCTTAGGTATTTAGGGTCAGATAATTGTGATAATTAATCACTATCCAGTAAGGATAGTGATTAATTTTCATTTAAGTTTTCTTATCCATAGTTCCAGTTCAGCAACAAATTAAATATAGAATATACACTCATTCAAATCGCCGGGATTCCTTATTTCTTGAACTTACACGTTTAAGTGAATTACAGGATTATGTTCTTTAATTTATTATATATGTAGTACTATATATGTACATATATAGAACCATGTATAGAACACATACATATTTATCTAGGTTCTGAATGTTTGTAGACCTATGTAGAGAGAATTATGTATATGCAATATGTGCAGTATTTTTTTTTATTTCTCTCAGTCTTTCCAAGATACATTGTACCAGAGATGCTATTGTGCAGGATGCTTTTGAGACTGCACCTGGACTATTTTTCAGCAGTCTCTTCCTATTCCAGAAAGTCAATTCCAGCTGACAGAGGTGCAGAAAAGGTCTCTGACAAAGAGCAGGAAGAAATTATTTCTCTTGAAAGCACCATTGAGGTGGTTTAAGAAATGACTGCCACAACATCTCCTGCCTTGTTGGATGATACAGCTCTTCCAGCAGAGCAAGTAGAAAGGATAGTGTCATTATCTGCCTTTACACAAGTCATTCATTTAACTTGAATTCCCATGCAAGAATTATTTAAAATATGTGCCGTATGACTTTTGTTCAAAGTGGATGAAAAGATCTCATTGTGCATACAGTGGTGGAGATACAAACCTTAAATAATGAAAGAGGAAAGACACCTGCAGTAACTTCTAAAATGGTTTCAGCTTTACCTGCTAAAGGCTGCCTGACACATCCTAAGGGTGGAATTTGAGCCTTGCTGAAGAACAGACACCAAGGGGTGAAAGATGTTTAACTAAACGCCAATGTTGTAACAGAGCAAATAAATATTTTAAGGACAATACTGCAGTAGGGAGGAACACTAAAATACAGTAGTAAAATACACACAAAAAAAGCAAACTCCCTAGTGTTTATCCAGATGGAAACCTGCCATTCCAATTGGTATAATTTGAACATTTGAAGGGCAAAAGTGTGCTGGACCACATAACTTTGGTCTGTTTGAAGTACATCTGCTGTACTGCAGGCTGCTCTGGGGAAAGCAGTTTCGGCACTAGCTGGAGAAAGGGAATCAAATGGGTGATGAAGCAGTTTGAACATATTTTAAATGCACATCAGAAGCCTAACAATTATTGCTTAATGTTAGTTGAAGTCATACAGAGGTATATAAATCTCTGTGCAAGCCCACACTGCACTTATAATTGCAAAAAGATATTAGGTGCCTTCAGGGCATGAGCTTGCCTTCTCATTCCCCTGATACTGAAACAAGGAAGATCAGGGATGATTCGGCTGTGTAGTAGCAGATTTGGGTGAAAGGATTCTGAGCTACATCAGGAGAAATAGTCCCGGGAGAGAATTCTGTGGGCTGTGGATTGCAGGAGTGCAATATATTCCCTCACATCCTTTGCTGTTTCCTACACAGCCCCCGTGTCAGTGCCAAGGGGGATCTGGTACAACGTGCAGCCAGCAGAGGTTCTTTTCCACTGTCACTTGGCAGGAGAATCAGAAACTGCGGATCTGGTCCATAACTTCTCATTAAGTTTGCTAAAGATAGACAAAGATGGATGTTTAACCATCTAATCGTTAGTGATTATAATCACCAACAGTGGATTTTCAAGGAATTAGTAGTAATTAAGCTCTCATTTATAACTCATTAATATGAAAAACAGTAATTCTCTGGATTAAATACTGCCGTAGTATCTAATGCCGAGGATTTGCAGACAGAAATATATATGATGAACCATCTAGAGTTTGAGATCTCCAAATGAGGTTTGATAAAAATATCACCATAGGCAATTACTGCTAAATTTCAGCTGGTTGCTCAAACAAATTTGTTGCACAGTACCATAACAGTTTACTTAGAACTTAGGCCTCAAGGGAAGCAATCTGTTGAAGGTGAAGGGTAGAAAATAAATGTCTTTCCTCCAGGTGTCAATAAAGAAAGTCAATTCATACTGGAGATATCTTAATTTTTAGTTACATTTCCATTAATTCCAGACACTGTTTATTTCCAAATTATTTTTCTGGGAAAATTATGTCCTACCAGCAACATCCCCTGTTAAATCAGTGTATTAACTAGTACGCTTATTTCTTTCAGAAGGCAGAAGACTGCAGCAACACACATATGCCTTACAGAGAACATTTTACAGAGTGCATCATTTTGCATATGAAAATGCTGAGTTTTGATAGGTGTCTTTATACCTTTATAAATCAGGAGGTCAAGGGAGATGAATGTCTCTATAGACACATACTCAAAACATTTTATTTATCATTATATATTCAGATTATTAAAGTCATACCAAAGTGATGCCATTTCTAGCTGAAATTAGTTCTACGTGAAAATTCTTGGTTTGCTTGCCTAAATGCCTCAGCATAGGCATTGAAATATTTAGGGATCTGAGTTCGGACTTCATGAATTTCCATAGCTGGTATTTGTATCTGTGATGTAGAAAAATGAACTTTTGTCTTTGAGACTGCATCTGCCATGTTCTTGATTTATTATTCCTCTTTGAGAATTCAGTAAAAAGTGAAGGTTTCATGACATGCTTGATGTACCCATAAGAATGGGATGATGCAACCACTCATTGTGGTGCAACTCAAATCACATCACTGCTTTCTGGAACAGGAAAAATGCCGGAGTGATGTGTTACCTACAAAGGCGGGGTTTGCTTGATGGGATGCTGTGCTCAGCCCAAGCACTGACCTACACCCAGACAATATAACCTTATTTTTCTATTGTAGACCAGTATTTTAATTGTCCCTGTCATTCAACACAATGTATCGCTGTCTCAGGTGTTAATCAAAGGCAATTATTATGCTATCTGTATTTATACTGTAGGCATGTGGGTATGTACATGTATGTGGATATGTATGCACATGTGTGTGTAGTAGGAAGGTGTTAAAAAGAAACCGTCTGCCCATTAAAGCTTGTGATAGTACAGAGTATTAAAATTGGACACTGGCATTTCTAAAAAACGTTTGGTTAAAATATTTTACTTCAAAAAAGGGCTTGCCAGTCTCTCACCTCTAAGATGTGTCATGGCTATTCTGTGCACTGACAGCTGCGTAAGGCACCTCAATAGCCAAAACTGAGCATGCAGATCCAGGCTGGGAGAGTAGCTAATGCCTAATGTTACTGTATATGCATTTCTGATATGCAAAATCTGTAATCCAGATTTCTCATTTGAACCAAAACCATGGCATCTGGTCTTTGCTACTCCAACCCAGATACGTGCAACTGTGTGCTGGGGTGAGGTAAGAGGTGCCCAACATTGCCTGAGTCATGTGTTTTTAACCAGGGTATCCCCATGGGCAGTGTACACAGCCCCTTTGCTAGAGACACCTCAACTGCTTCAATAATTCCATCATTAATTTTAGGTCAACTGCATTCCCTCAGTTGTAGGCTTATAAAGGAACTTTCTAAATCCAGTGTAAATTGAAGTAAACCTGAACTTGTTTTCATTCATATTAAACAATACACAGTGCTAAGAAGAAACTCACACTGCATTTATCTTTGCCACTTATCTGACGTACCCTGAACAGAGTTTGCTGACAGCCTTGGCTTACAGCTGTACCCCTGAGTCTCCTGAGCTGGGACATGACATCCTAGAAACTTTAAAGTGTTTCTTTATCTCTCATGACTTCATCTGTGATACAGGATTCGCATTCCCAGGGAGCAGAATCTGTCGGAAGAATTTTGCTTTCCTTGAATTGGACATATAACTGCCTATACATTCATTGTGAGACTGTTTTCTTCAATGTGAGCTTGATATTATTTTGAAAGTGATTGAGTTGATTGCTGTTTTGTAGTCACAGCAGTATAATTCCTGAGGGTTTGGGGGTTTTTTTGTAGCTTTGGGTAAATTATGAGAGATAGATCTCCACAGTTTTTTGTGAATGTAGAATTGAAAATTAATTCAATATTTATAAGGAAAAGCAAAGAAATACTGAGTCTGCAGCAAAAAAGAGCAACTGAGTTATCACATTTGTGGACTAAACTTTAATATCACATTTTTAATCTAGAAAAGTAAAAAAGCAGCTAACTTTCACCCTGGTCAGATAGGCTACTTACTGAGAGTAATAAAAAATCCTATTTACTTCTCAGCTTGAACTTTTCCTTCAGCTCATGTTCTATGACCACGTGGCTGTCCCAGCCTTATGCCAACCTCTCAGCAAAATAAATTTGGCATTTAGATAAGTGCAGAGGAGAAAAAATCCACATTAATAATATTTAATATTCCTAATTTATTATTGATTAGTACTAATGACAGTAGCAAAAAAATTGATTTGCTGTTTGCACTGGGTTGAAATAATTTACTTCTCAAATGAAAGCAATTAACCAGTAAGACTAATAGTGATAATGTATTAATCTCCCATTTCTAGTTCACTTTATCTACAAAAAGGTGGCTGGTTGTTAAGTGATAAGCAAAGGAAAGCAAGATAGTTTTGGGTGGTAGGTCTTTCATTGTATTTATCACCACTATGTTGTGGTTTCTTTCAACTGCAATAAAACCTACATAATTTGGAGAGAAAAGCTGTACAAAACTTGGTAGGTACAGATATTTTTTCTTACAATACCCTCTAGGTAGCAATAAATGACCATGTAGGACTGACCTCTTTCTTCTTCACGTCTTTTAGCGATTTTGTCAATATTTATAACAACTGTAGTTTTCCTCAAAGCATTCTAGTAGTTAACCTACACAACCTATACTCAGCTTTTATCTGTAGAAAAATCTGTGCTGCCTTTGATGATTTCTGCACTTAGAAATGTTTTTTCTTCTCTTTACTTGCTACTAGTGTGGTCTCAGAGCCAAGTTCAAACTTACTTTTCTTATGACATGCAACCAGTATTTTTGCTTTTTTTGTCTTTTGATAGTCAAAACTGAGTATTTAAAAATGAGTCCTGAAACCACATGGAGTATTTCACTGATACCACACGCTGAGCATCATACTCCACTTTCAGACTTCTGTTTGGTGCTCCATTTGTAGGTCCAGCAGTTGTTGGCCTCTTATTTTACCTCTTTGTGTGAGAAGTTCATGATCAACAGGCTGTTTATTGGACCATATAGATGACGAGGGAGACAGTGTTGAGAGTTGGACTCAATGATCCTTGTGGGTCCCTTCCAACTCAGAATATTCTGTGATTCTGTGACGAGTATATGTCTCCTTTTTGGGCTAAGTCAGGGTGGCCCATCCCCCTGTGTCAAAATTGGTAAGTTATAAGTGAGGGTGATTCAGTCTGTCAGCACTTGTCAATGCAAAACATACTCTGCCCAGCTTCTGGGACTATTGTTTTGATGACTCCTCCCCACCATCCGCAGGATCTTTGTATGCTCTTACTTCATTGCAAGGTATGCTCACATACTTCATAATTATGATCTATATATTCTCTTTTGCTATGTATGTGTGAGACTGCAGTTCAAAAACTGGACATTCATAGGCTAGAGACAGATCAGGCTGATCACCAGAGTAAACCATTATCATAGTGTAGCAGAAGCCTAATTATTGCCTTGTATTTATTTTCCTTGGTATGTATCATAATGAAAGGCAGTGTTAAGGAAGGAACCTTTTTAAGTGTAGGTGGTGTTGATTGGAAGAACAATACTGTTTGACACTATAAGCTGATCAGAGATGCAGGCAACATTCCCTGTTCGAGTGAGGAGATGTTTTGTGATGGGTTATAGATGCAAAAGTTCTGTGCTAAATAAGACATCCTTTCAAAGTAAAGAGATCCATGATGGTGCTTGGATTACAAGTGACCAGGAGAATGGAGATGTTGCCCACAGGAAATCAAGAAAGAGTGTTCAGGCAGGTTAAGGACTCTGGATTAGACCCTTTTAGCTCAGCATGACTTAGAGGATGGATGTGAGAGAAAGAGAGGCTGTGGTTTTTACTTTTTTTACAAAAGAGGACTGACTTACAAAGAGAGAGTTAGTATTGCTGAGCTGGAATAGAGGTAGGAGCCAAATCTGTATTCAGTAGAGAAGATTTAAAAGAAAAAAACATCTGCTGATACTCTATCAAGAATTCTCACAACTATAAGTAAAAAGAGCTTTTATTTGAGGACATTTCAATCGGTGATTTGAAACTTCCAGACTACAGTAATTGTGTTCTCTGCGAAACTAGTGATGCTGCCAAACCCCACCGTTCAGTCAATATGTACTTGCTGATACCTCGGTTTTATTTGTTTACATGTCTCAAGACACTGCATGTGTTAAATTATGTTTCATTCTGAGAAGATCAAAGGCAAAATGGTGTAACAGCCTCATCAGTTATTTTTGAATCAAGTTGTGATGTTAAAGGTCCCATTATTAAAGCACAGCTATGGCTCAAAATGGAATATGGATCTCTATTCCAACCTAGCCTAATGCAGAAACTGGTATGTCGAAGTTGTTCGTCTTCAATTGGCATTGTTACCCAGACTGCCAGATAAAACCTAAGAACATCAGTGATTCTTGAATCCGGGCATGGAAGAAATTCCTGGTGCTGCAAATATCCTGTATATCCTGGTGGGCTGTCACACATTCACAGAATACTCTAGAAGGTACTGCCTTCCCTTCCTGGGAACATGATGCTGTTAAAGGAAAGGGAAATTTCTACCTGTGTTTCAGCATTGTGGGGAGATGGATGGTGCTGCAGTGCTGAAAGTGTAGCTGCTTAGACTCCTGGCACCATGGGATACTGCATGGGGGATCCTGAGCCTTCTGTCCTTCACAGTCATTGCATGAGTAGCACTGGCTTAAAAGAACACCCTTGACTTCATGTCAGTAAGAGATAACTCAAGAAATAACAAAACTTGGTACAGATTTTAAGGATGATCCCACACTCTGCATGTAAAGTTCTTGATGGAGGATGAACAAATGCTGCAAAAAAAGCCTGCTTGGAACATCTGTCAGGATTATAAATAGCTGAGTATTCCCAGAAGATAGGGGAAGGTTAAAACCAAAAAGATACTCAGCTTCATGTCTGCTGCTGCTAGCCAAAATACACATTAATATATTGTATCATGAGCTACGACTGAAATTGGTAGCCAGCAGCTGACCCAGGTGGAGTCCATTCCTTAGTACTAGTAGTTCTATTCTGAAGCTCCACAAACATTGAGGAAGCCATGGGGGCGCAAGCAGAAATAATTAGAGAATCTGTGTGTTTAGAGTAAAGGTAAGTCCCCTGCTACTGACCCCTACTTCAGTGCTTTGCAGGGCTTGGCAGTGCTACAAGCTGCCAAAAATATGTTGGTGGAGAATGGATGCTCTTTAAACCTGTTATTCAAAAACAGGTTTAAAGCATCCTAACATCCCTGTGCAGCACTCACAGCTGAGCTTCATTCCAGCACCCACAGACACACATTACACAGACCCAGCAGGAAACACCAGTCACAGAACAGGAAACTAAAATTTCCTCATGCTTATAATGTGCTTTTCCATTCTCTTGTAGTGGAGACTGTTGGTTTGGGCTTTGTGCCTTCCTTAGTAACTTCAGAGGCTTAAAAACATTTTGGAAACAAGCACATAGTATTTCCTTAAGAAAGATTCATAACTTCCAGGCTGTGTGTGATAGTGATCCCATCTAGTCTAACTCCTAACACAAGGAACCTGTATCTACAGCTCCAGCTCAGAAAACATGAAGGCACGTTGCTCAGTTTTGCTAGTGTGCTCCGCAATAAGAATTCATTTTGTCACATAACTAGATTTTCATTCGAGAAAGTACTTTGCTTTCTAGTGTGTCTCTAAACCAAAATTCAGATATATTGCTTTGGTATGAAATTTGTCCAGGAGCTCTCACTCTTACCCCAAGGCTGTATTTCATTTCTAAAGCATTATGTATATTGAAGCCGGAAGATATTTACAAGTTAGTTTTAAAAACTACAGTATTTCACTCAAGTTGGATTTATGCTGGATGAGGAAAGAACCTTTACAATGTTTTTCTTGTGCCATTTACATTACAGTCAGGTTCTCAATAGCCACTTAGCAACTACTTGGTGTCCTGGCTTGCACTGTGGTCTCCATTAACAAACCCGGAGAGGACAGGAGGCCACCTGCCACACAACTTAAGGGATGACCAGAGCCCTGCTCCTGACCCGAGATCTAGCTGGGTGCAGAGGGTAAAAAGCTGCCTTTGCTTTGAATGCTGCTCAGCCTCTTCAGGGGGGCATAAAAGCTTCTCCTTGTTCGTTTCTCCTTGCCTTGGTGCTTCGTCCTAGTAATGCTGGCTATGGGTCCCTTCCAACGCACAGCCCTGCTGTGTTTTCCCTCCAACAACTTTTGGGGTACGTAGTTCAAATCCTCCATGAGGACAAGGTTTCTGAACATGAGGCTGCCCCTATCTGTGTATCGAGGACCTCATCCACTCCGTGTTCCTGGTCGGAGAGAAGTGTGTCTTCCTGGTCAGGTGGCCTGTAGCAGAACCCCACGCACTTAATGCCACCAGGATGCCTGGAATAAACTTCTACAGGAAAAAAAAGGAAAAAGATAAGCCTGAGCTGATGTGCACCAGCCTGTATTTGAAGCATGGTGGTTTCAAACACATTTTAACTCCTGTGTGTGTTTGATTTAATTACTAGATATGATAGCCTTATGGAAAACCATCTGATTTCTTAATGTACTGTATCAGTTGCTAAACCTCGTGTGAAGGAAACCAGCATGAGGTATGTGCAATATGAGAAAGACTAATGTTCACATTTTCTCCTGTATCACTCAGGCTGTAACTAATAACAGCCATTCCTGCAAAGGTAAGGGCTCTGGAAGAACCTCATACAGCACCTTACTAATGGAAAAAATAGAAGCCTTAAATTTGGACTCCTGCCTAGCATCCTTGCAAATGCAAGTCTTCATCAGAATTTAAATGAAGGGGGTGGGGGTGAGAGCAGCCTATGCTGGGATAGACAGACAAACAGAGGCTGCTTCACACTGTCTTTCTGAATCATTGAATCCACCGGAGCTTGTGTTACCGTTCCCATTAAGTGTTAAAACTGACTTTAAAAAGAAATCACTATTCTCTTCAGGTTTTTAGCATGTATTCTACAAGAGACTAAAAACATTAATTACCATCAGTGCCACCTCCTCTCCTACCACGTGTTCAAAGCCCTGCATTGACTTCCCCACCTCCTCTGTTTAGGCGGGAGGCTGCTCGGCACCCCTGACTTACACTTGTTTTGCCTCCTTGTAGAATGGCTCAGAGGAAGAGGGGACTATTTCCCAAGAAATAGGTTTAGTATTAATACAAGAAGGATCTCTGAAAATGTTGTTTGTGTCATTGAGAACAGTGCACTGCATGTCAAAATCCCATGCAATTCTCTGGGCTTACTTGTCTATCCGCATAGACTTGGTCTGGTCCCAGTCTATCCAAGCAGAGTAATTAACACAGCGTCAGTTGGATGACAAAATACTTGCCATTTTATCCATTGTCTTTGATATTTCTGTCGCACAGGCAATGCTTTAATCTCAGTTTTTGTTGCCTATGTTATGTCCAGTACATCCATTCCAGACTCTGGAGAAACACACAAGGCACAGAGTGTCAGCCATTATTAAAATGAACTGAAATTATTGAGGCAAAAGGCAAACCCAGCCATTCTTATTTAATTTCAGTTTCTGTTTCTTCCAGCAGCTCATGTGCCTGTGCCTCAGATTACTTGGGAATATTTCTCACCAGTCATGGGAAAGGCAAACATACCTTGGAGAATGGAAGCAAAATTTTTCATGTCTACCTTAAAAAATGGACAGTTATTAAAGTATTAAAATAATATAAAGAGATACTAGCCTCCCTTACAACCAATGAACAGCAAGCTCGGTACTTTAATCATCCCCTAGTCTCCTTGCTAAGAATGTGTTACTCCGGTGCACTGCATGGCCCTAAATGAAAGTGGGTCCTGGCAGGGGGATGCAATAACTAATTTCAAGTACACTGGGTGACTAATGCTTTTTACAGGTTTATGATTTCTTACATTAGGTCTTCAGTACGGCACAAATGACCAGGTGAGCTCCAGCAGTGGCAGGAACTGAGTGCATGTATTCCAGCTGTTCTTCCCACAGCAGCAGCAGAGGAGTTAACCAGGCAGTATCTGAGATGCATACTGGCCCTTAGGATCAAAACAAAGCTAATGGCAAGTGACAACTTGCTCTCCTGCAGCTCCAGCTGCAGAATCCCTATGGCAACTTAGCAAAAATGAAACTCTCTTCACTCACGTGTCTCTGCAGTTGCGGAAAGCTCTCTCTGAGTGCCCAGAAAGCTAAGTGAACCTGACAGCAGATATGCTCTCTTGTCACCACAGGGATAAGGTATATGTTCAGCAGTTTTTTACAGAGATCATCTTATCCAGATCATCTCTGTAATAAAAACCATGACCACTTTTCACTCTATTCTTGGCAAATAGAATCCTCACAAAACGCCCCCCACAATGCTCAGCAGTGTATAGCTCACCAATCTCTGCAACAGCCACAAATGAGCAGTAACCTGGTCTTGTGAATATATTGTTAGCATGACAGAGCAAAGAGCACAGAGACCATGAACGGAGGCTGAAACGGGTGAGTATAATGAGTACATTTCAATTATCATTTTAAGTCCTCCTTAATCCAATCACTATATTTGAATAAACAGAGTTCATGCTACAAGATTTTCCTTTCCACATCATTAAGTCATCAAATGCTGCTCAAGGGGCCCTACTGCACTTACACTTTAAAAAGTCCAAAAACCCTGAAGAAACCTCCAGAAATTACCAAACTACTTTTAGCAATTCAAGATCCCCACTACAGTCAGGTCCCCTATATCATGGACCCGTGGTCTTAATCGGGTTCTGTGAAGCCCTACTTCTGCATTGAATGGCAGCTCATTAATATGCAAATTTGCCTCGCACCCTCAGATGATCCCCGGCACTGTTTTGGCACTGTGTTGCTGTGTATCCGTTGCCACTGCAGCCGTGCTGGGGCGGGTGGGGAAGCGGCGGAGCCGCTGTGGCCAGGATGGGGCAAATGGAGCAGCGGGGCCACCGCGGCCGAGACGGGGCAAGCAGAGTGGTGGGGCCACAGCGGCCGCTGCACCTGGGACAGGGCAAGCAGAGTGGACTAGCTGCCGCTGTCGCCGTGGCTGGGACGGGGCAAGTGGAGTGGCAGGGCAGCCACGGCCAGTATGGGGCAAATGGAGCGGCCGAGCCGCCACAGTGGCTGTGCAGGTTGATTTGCATATTCATGACTGCCTAATTGAATATTCATATGTGCCAGGTTGTGCATGTGCTGTTGCGAAAAGGGACCCCCTTCATTGCTAAAAATTCATGCTGCTAAGATGTGAAGTTGCAATATGGGGGGTGCGAGGTTCAAGAGGGATGACTGTAGTAGCAGGGAAGGTAGCAGAATGCTTTCTGCATTTTTGTATTTCTTCTTAGTTTTCTAGAGCCTGTGAGTAAGGTCTGAGCACAAGGAATTAGTGTTTACTTATCTGCCTTCCCAATCTCTTAACTCCTGATATTTTAGTTTCTGTAGCAATAAACATAATCTCATTGTTATTTCAGTCTGGTTTTCGCTAAATATAAAAACCATCACAAAATTTCTCTAAATTTATTTTGGAATCAAAGGAATTTCCAGATATCCCCATATCAAAGCCAGCTGCAGTCAAATACAATTTTTAGCTAAAAATACTTAATGTTCACCGGGGCCAGGGAAAGCGGCAGTGCTGCCGCCACTGCCATCCCGGGGCCGGGAGGAAGCATCGGGGCCACCACAGCTGTGCAAGTTGATTTGCATATTCATGACTGCCTAATTGAATATTCATGCGTGTCAGGTTGCACATGTGCAGTTGTGAAAACAGGCCTCCTTCATCACTAAAAAATCATGCTGCTAAGTTTTGAAGCCGCAATATCAGGGGTGCAAAGTGCAAGAGGGCCGACTGTATCTTGCACATGCCCCAGACATTTTATATCATGTTTTGGCCATGTCTCTACAGGTTAGATTCCAAGAACACAGAGAGCACTAGTTATGAGCAGCAGAGCTGTGATACAGATGTAGGGTGGGTGGTGCAACTACGTGGGAGATGGGAAAGTGCAGCTAGACCTTGGATATTTCTGTGCAGTGTATTTTTGGCACAACAGGGATACAGCAGACCCACCTATTACATGCTGCCTATGTGGCCAGATGCACAGTTCCTAAACCTAAACAAGAGTAGTCCATTAGACATTATTAATGGAGGAAGCTTTTGGTCACTGCTGCTGCACATTGCCACTTTAATTACCATGTAATGGTAATTAAAAGCTGTACTATACATTGAAATTACAAGGGAATATTTATTATTTAGTATTTATCCATGAAACATTTTGAACATTTGCGATTTGGTCTATGTTTCACACTTATTTTTTTATATTAGTGTATTTTGGAGATTTTTTTGCAGGAGAGTAATTGTAATCCTGCCTCCAAAGGAATTTCCAGATTTCCCCATATCAGAAAGGCAGGTTGACTGGTGAAATCTCAGAAAGACTTGAAAAAGGTCATCCTAGGAGCCTCAGAGCTCTACAGCCATTTGGCTGGGATTTGGACTGCACCAAACTGGTTCATTTGTGAACCCATGCAATAGAACTTTAACCTACAGCTGTTGATTCAGAAACTCTGGAACTGAATGTTTTGAGCCTCACCACAATTTTACGCAGAGGGACATGCAAGAAACTCAATACTTCTCCAATTTTGCTTCTCTTTACTGAACTTTTAGTCTAGCAAATGTCCTCACACCCCAGTTTGCCTCACTCTTAGTGGGACTGATTCATACAGACCTCTGGTTCACACTTACAGAGCACAGCCAGCAGCCAGGAAGGGAAAACTATCCTCAAATTACTGATATCAAAGAACTAAGACTCTTTAGGCTTGTGAGGTTGGTTTTTTGTGGGTTTGTTTGGGTTTTTTTTCTCTTAGGCCAGAATATGAAAGTTTCCCTGAAATTCAGTCTGGAATATTAAGAAGTAGCACTAGCTGGGTTTTTTCTGTCTGTAAAAGTGAAAAAAGGCTGTTGAGTCTTTCCTCAGTGTAAAGACCTGGTAATGAATGGATCTACTTGTTTCTGAGACTGCTGAGAAGCTGAGCCTCCATTGTCTGGGGCTTAAGAAAGCCTTGCTTACCTTCAATAGACTTTGATGTAAAACGTTCAAGAAAAGGATTGTTTAAATAGGAGTCACATTGGTGATGATTTAAGAATATAAGCAAGGTGGCTGGCAACATCTTATTAGACTAGCAGAAAATTGGGTAAAGGGGATGTGCTTTTAATCCTACCCAAAGGGGTTTTGGCCTAAAAGCTCTTCTCCCTATTTTCAGCTGCATCAGGCAGTCGAATGAAGAGGTAACCTCTCCATAAGCTTTTCTCTAAGAGTAAGAAATATAATCTCTCCTCACTTGCTCTGATGTGGAATTCTTATATGTAATTCATAACTTGAATTTCTTCTCTAAACTTTTCTCACTGTCTGAGTCCAAGTATTTTGGAAAGATTTAAATAATAACATATTTTTCCATACTCAGGTTGCTCCCTGATAATGTACCCCAGTGTTAAAGCAAGCTGTCCTTCTACAATCAATACAATACAAAGCTGCTGTTTTTATTATTTTTCTCAGCATGACCAAAGCCCTCATAGGAGAGGCAATGTGATTTATAAGTTGGAGTATGGATCACAGATCAGGGAATTGGTCTATTTCTCATCTGCCGCTCAATGATTTTGCCATGTACATAGGGTGAGAATTTTTCAGGCTGTGCTGATCTATGTCCAAGAAGAAGCTGCACAGCTACAGGTAAGATAAGGCTCACCCCACACACACATTCTGCAGAGAGAGAATTGCATCTTCGCTCATTCAGTGCTGTGCTAGGACAGCACAGGGCTGGCTCAGGGCTTGGGGCAGAAATAGGTTTTGCATCTTCCTGCACAAGAGCACACAAAGTCTGTGCTTCCAGATCTCCTCTCATTATATGCATGGTCATTTTACATTTTAGGGAGATTGGAACAGATATCTTAGTGTCCAGAATCTTATAACAGCTCTTGCAGTTAAACGATCATCTTCTTTGGGATGATTCTATGGAAATTATTCATTAAAACGTGGCATTACTTAATACTAAAATAACCCAGCTGTTGTCAGGGTTGTAAGGTACAAGTAGTCCAGAGAGTTCATTAGCATTCTCCACCAGATGGATCTGAAAATGTAGTGGTACATGCTAAATGATGAAAAGATGTTCAGGTGCCTTTCTCAGGGAAATGACTTGTCTTCCCTGGTGGGTTGTTGTGATTACTCGGAAACTGTATAATCTGAGATCATGATGCCTGTCTCTTCTCCTGAATGATTAGAAACCTTTTCTGTCAGAAAATATTTAGAATATAGTTTGTCTTTCATTGCTTTCAGTTCCCAAAGCAATTACATCGGAAAGACTTACGACTGGACTAGTATCATTTTCTTTTAAACTGATGAAGTTTTATCACTAGAAACCCACTACTGATGCATTTTCTGGATGTGAGGGTGCATATTCTGTCAGAATCACTGTTTCTCTGAAGATTTGGAAAACATCCTCCTCATGAAGAGGATGATACTGCTGTACCTAAGTTGGTATGGGTAACATTGTTATGTTATGAATTCTAGTTTTGGCAAGACCTAAGAAATAGATGCGAGCTTAGTTTACAGAGTACCCTGGCATCTTGTTCTCTGCACTTAGTTCCGATTTCCATACCTGCACAAGGGCTGTTACTGCTTTAGGGCATGTATCCTGGATTTCCTCCAGCCCTTATATATAGAGGTAACAGCATATACATCCATAAAGTGAGAATAAAATCAAGAATAATGAATTAAGTTATAGCGGTGGCTGGATTGGGTAACAGTGTGTATTTTTAATGATGTAATCTCAATTTATTTGGCAAATCATCTCCGAGGCATACATGATCATGCAGTACACTGCAATTCCCCTAAGTAATGGAGAACACGAATTTCTGAGCTAAATCATTCTATCTAGCAAAAGCATAAACATGCAATTAAAAGTCAAATGAAAACTATTCAGAGTCCTTCTTTTTATCTCCTTGCATCCTAGTGGGAGAAAGCAAGAGATGGGAAAGGAACAGCAGAGAACAGAAAGAGGTTACCTAGAAAGTGTGTCAAGCAACTTAGAGAAAGATTTTTTTTTTTTAAATAATCCAAATTAATATAAAAGAGTTGAGAGAGAAAATCCAGAGTATGGAGGGAAGACGGCTGATTGGTCTAGTCTTGCCTCCTCTAGAACTGACCCATAGAAGTTTCCTGGCTTTGAACTGAGTTTCACAAAACCCATTTCATAAAAAATCTATCTTGCAAGGCATGCAGCCCTGGTCTATGCTCTGAAATACACAGGGAATTAGGTTCACTCCTTTGGTAACACAAGTTAGGAGGGGGGTTCTGGAGAGAACTGACTGAGGTTGCCAATGGGATTGGAGAGACTGAATGCCTTTGTGAGAGAGATGTAGAGATGGTGGAAAGAGTGCATGCCCTGCTCAGCTGTGCAGGACTGGATTTTGGTTTTCATTAGGTTTAGGAATCTAACATCAAATTTCTATTTTTTAGCAAATAGTTATAAAACAAATAAACCAGACAAACAAAAGACAGTACCTACTCTTTTGTCTTAGGCTATTAATGTAAGTTTGCACCTTTCTGCTTCTAATCTTACTGTCTCTTATACAAACAATACACATGCAAATGTAGAATACTGTTTTCTGTTCTAGCTAGCATATAAAGCCACATCACTTTGAAATATAATAAATAATCATCCACAGTCAATTTGTTTCAGACAACTGCAACAAAGAAGTCAGTAACCATCTCTCTAGGAGTGGGAGACAGTAACTTGCTAGGTATTAAGAATCATCTTAATATAACTGAACTGTAAGAAATATGTAGACCAGTTTGTAAAGAAATATGCAGCATTCAGCTCTTTTTTTCTTTCCATACATCAATGTCTTTCACCTTGTCCCCTCTTTCAGACCAGGGCTCTGAAAAGATAAGTTGTGTTTCTTTAGTAATCTAAAGAACTAAGTGCTCAAAAGGGCAACATCTTTCTGAGTATTACGTAAATAGCTTGTTCATCAGCAAGACACTGTGCCCATGTGTCAAGACACAGTCCTAGTGTTAGCTTTTCTTTCTGTTGCTCTGGTAATTATAGCTCAAGCTTTCAGGCCTTGACACTTTGAGGAACATTAGCCCCATGTTTCTTTGAAATATTTCCAAAGGTACAAAATTACTTTCATCTTTTCGCTGACAAGAGAAGAACGTAATTTATGAAAAAAAATATGCAAAGAAAGAAAAGGTTCAGCTTCCATGTCATCAGTTATGTAGTACTGAAGATGAGAGAGGAGAGTGCAGAGGTCACTTGCCATTTGCTTCAATATTTGCAGGGATGTATTTTGGTAGGATTTGGGGAGGGCAACGGAGCTCTCTTTGATAAAAGGGTGTTTCACGCATGGCAAAGTCTGAACAACTGTTCTGAGCACATCATTCCGAGTTTTCCATGAGGTCACAGCCTTTGCTGCACTTGGCTGAATGCATTCAATTTGGGATGATTTCAGCAGTTTAATGTCATAGGCCTGTGTCATTGCTTGTAAACATTGGGTACCAGTGAAGGAGCTGTGTAAAAACTAGGCAGCACACTGGAGAAGATGAATTAATTGCTGATAGAGATGTGAAAGACAGGAGAGTAATTCTTGACCTTTGCTTTCTAAACGTGTCTTTCAGAGTTACCTTTTGATAATTTTTGGTATCATTAAAGTGTCAGAAGAGTAACAGAACAAAAAAAAAAGCTGAGGAAAGACAGGAAGTTAGAACAAACTGAGGCATACTGAGGTGTCTTGGGATAGTGATGGGTGAATACCCTGCAGCACATAAGCTGTTGCAATTTTAGACGTCAGGTCAGTACCAAACATGAAATGGATGTGACATTTAGGAAGAAAAAGTGCCTCACACAGATGGGAAGAGGGACCATGAGGGTCCAAAGTGGCAGGAGGGACTGGCTCTTCTCAAGTCTCCAGTTTGTAGATACCCTGGCTGCACTTCCAAGAGGCCAACAGCATTTTCAAGGCTGTTTCTGGTTCCCAGACTCATGGCTCCAGGCTGGCAGACCTTTCTCTCTCAGTGTTTTTTCAACAGATATTTTTTTCTGCTTAGCTGTTTTCCCTTTCCAAACAGGATGCCTTGCTGGCTGCTCAATTCAAGGTTGGTTTCTTGCCTTTTTCTCCATTGAAGTTGTGTGCAAAGTTTCAGTCTCTCTGTGTTTGGTTTATGACTTTTTAATATCCATATATCCTTATCAATCAGTGTGACTGACTCCCATCACTGCCTTATATATCAGTTTTTCTTTAGGTTTGAGTCTCTGTGCCTTCTTGCTTGCGGTTTTCTCCTTATCATCCCTTTTTCTGTGAGGAATGTCCTTGACAAGAAACCCTTCATGGAGCAGAAGCGCTCTCCTTCTGCATGCCTTTAACAATAGTAATCATGATCTTGCTGAGCACTGAGGAATACGCTACCAGACAGCAAACGGAATCAGTGTAGCATCCAACATATCCTATACTAGTAGCAGGACTCTGATCTTGACACAAAATTTCATGAGAAGCCAACACAGAGATTTTAAAATGGAAACATCATGTTGAAACACTGAGTGCCCAAAAGACTATGAGCTGCTGCATCCTGTATCAGCTGCATTCAAGAGATAACACAGTTGGTAACTCCTGCAAACAAAGAATTGCAATAATCCAGCACTGAGAAATCAAGCCAATTCAAAATCCTCCCCTCTTATGAAGGGACACAGCCTGCTGTTATGTATTTCATAGGCAGCACAAAGAAGGCCTGGTAATACAATGCACACTTATCTGTTGATCAGTCTGACAATACTGAAGCTTAACTCTAGGAGATGGCTTTACAAGTGCCAGATGAGGTGAATCCCAGGATGGCAGTCATATGCAGAAAATGTCTCGTATATGAGCCTTAGTCAACTCCACACTGATTGCGGTGTCCAAGGACTCACTGTCTCCTCTTGTCTCCTTGCAGCTTGTCCTAGTACAGTTGCTGGTCTCTGCTTTGCCCCATCCTGTGTTTGTGTCCTTACTGTTTATTTCTTTTCTGTTGTTGATCTTTATTTACATGGAAAGCTCAAACATGCCATACATAGCTACTGGAAGCCTTATCAGACAAGACACACATTAAAGGTAAAAGTAAATAAAAACTGTTAAAGTCTCAGCAGCTCTAATCATCAGACAAAAGAGGTTTAATTGATAGTACTGAATGATGCCAATACAGTTACACCTCCTCCATCACAAGGAAAGGGACAGGCCAATGCCGTCGTGAAAGCCTAACCTCGCAAAGAACTGCAGGTCGTTAATATGCATGAAGGCCACGCCCATTGCTCCACCCCCCGGAACTCCGCAGGGCTGCGGACAATTCTCTGCTCCTTCCCCTTGTCTCTCTCGGCACTAGCGAGCAAAGGGAACGGTTTCTGAGTGGCTGCTGTGACCGTGTGTGTGCTCCCAGCCCAAACTCCGCGCCACTGCCACCCCAGCCCAGGGAAGGGATGTCCGAGCTCTGGTGGGCATTCTCGGAGCCTGGAAAAACCTTAACTTTGCAACACCCCTCTCATGGTGGTGCTGCGCTGGGTCTCAGCGGAGCACACAGGAGTGGGGCAGGGCTCTAAACGCCGCTGCGAGCTGCAGTAAATCGCGCATGCCAGCAATTATGATTCAGCGTGCCGTGTGCTGGGAGGGTGGCAGCCCCGCAGCGGCGGGGTCCGACGCGCGCCGGCGGTGGGGTCCGGACCCCTTGCCGCCGGCACACACCAGCCTCCCAGCACAAAGCTTGCCTCACTTTCATGGGGCAAGTCTCCCCCCGGTTCAGGGACCAGGGCCCTCCCCGCAGGGCGGGGTGAGTCCTGCCCCACAGGCACTGCGGCACTGCCCCTCGACTGAGCAGAGTCAATTGCGCATGTGTTCCCCAGCTCAGTTCGCAGACGGCTGAATTATAATTGTGGGAAAATTGCTTCTCAAATGGGTGAGGTCGTGAAGGAGAA
>WEKX01001238.1:62907-151692 GCA_013390025.1 Pitta sordida | reverse complement strand
GGAAAAACCTTAACTTTGCAACACCCCTCTCATGGTGGTGCTGCGCTGGGTCTCAGCGGAGCACACAGGAGTGGGGCAGGGCTCTAAACGCCGCTGCGAGCTGCAGTAAATCGCGCATGCCAGCAATTATGATTCAGCGTGCCGTGTGCTGGGAGGGTGGCAGCCCCGCAGCGGCGGGGTCCGACGCGCGCCGGCGGTGGGGTCCGGACCCCTTGCCGCCGGCACACACCAGCCTCCCAGCACAAAGCTTGCCTCACTTTCATGGGGCAAGTCTCCCCCCGGTTCAGGGACCAGGGCCCTCCCCGCAGGGCGGAGTGAGTCCTGCCCCACAGGCACTGCGGCACTGCCCCTCGACTGAGCAGAGTCAATTGCGCATGTGTTCCCCAGCTCAGTTCGCAGACGGCTGAATTATAATTGTGGGAAAATTGCTTCTCAAATGGGTGAGGTCGTGAAGGAGAAATCGCGATACAGAGAGGATTCACTGTATAGCCAAAAAGTGTCGATTCAAACACACCACTCTGTTCCTCCACTTACCCGTCAGCAGTTGCAATAGTAAGCATGCAATGGGACAGCGCACAGTGAGGAGAATTTAAAATACTTTTTCCTCTTTGCATTAAAAATAGAGCCCCAGATCTGCCCAGCGCTGTCTGTACTCCCACCTGACACAAGTGCCTTTGTTCACCCCTGCCATGAGCAACACAAGGTGGCTTTGAACTCTCCACACTTCCTTCTTCAGAAAATCTTGCCTCTGTGAGGTAAAACAGTGTCTGCAGAAAGCCTGAACCATTGCAATTCAGCGAGCAATGTACAGCAAGGGCAAAGCAGCACCTGCTACCTTTGTGGTAATCAACATTTCAAATCTATCACATGCCTGGAATTAATTTCCAGCTGAAAAGCAATCATTTTTCAAGCACTTAATACAAATCATATGCAGAAATTAGACATAGCTCTGATTGATTATGATTTTTCTGATCAAAATGGTTATTTGTGACAGTTTCAAAATTGATGAAATAAATTCATCTCAGTAAACTCCAATTTTTTTGTTGACAAAACTGAAAAGCACTCCCTTGGCAATTCCTGTACCACCGAGATCCCACCTAACCTTGTGTCTGACTATCATCTCACAGTCAGACCTAGGGAATACCTCTGCTGCAGTTACTGAGATGATTATATGGTACAGAAATGTTCACATTAACTCTGAACTAGTAGGGATACAGGGGACTGTGCAGTTGATGGGACACCCATTAATAGACCACAGTCAGGTAAGATATTACACAATGCAGCCTAAATGTGCAGTTCAACTTCTCCTTCCATCTCCTCTCAACCAAATCAAGGTTGATCCAGTCTTGGATCCAGTTCTCTCAGTCCTGTGGCAGCCACAGAGGGCCCACAGAGGACTAATTTAGACTCATCAGCAGAAAATACTTGAAGAGAAGAGCTCGTTCTGAAGTCATCAGTGTTAGAGATAAACCACAGAACTATTCATTTAGAATTGCCCTAAAAATGTGTACTCATTCCCTGAGAAAAGAACTAATTGCAGAAAAATCCTAATCTCAGTAAATTACCACAAGGCAGTGCAATCACATGCACACTGACATATTTTGTATGTTATTGACTGTCTCTACATATAGGGCTCATGTGCTCAGAGCTCTTGCTGGTGCATCTGTCAAAGAACCATCCCAAGACCTCAGGCCAGCATCCAAAATTTCTGAACACACCTCTCAGGTGCTTAGATGGGTTTTTTTAGTCCTCTGGTTGGATTTGAGCTCTCCTACCTCCTCACTGATCATCTGGAAAAAGGTTAACACAGCTTGGAAATGGGATGCTGCTGCTTCCACCCTGCAATGCGCTCTTCATTCTCTCTATGAGACTGGGGAAACAGTGTCCCATAGGAGCAGACCAACGGAGGAGAGAAAGCAATCCAGAGTGATTTAGTGTTTAGGAAGTTGTTTGTGGTGATACAGGAGGAATTCATGTAGTTCTTCCAAGAGGAATAATCTCAAAATAGATTTGCTAGCACTAATGAGAAGGTTCTGGTTTTCAATTGCATGTGGTTTCCATGCATTGAAAAAAGACGTGCAGTCTCATTAATCTGCTTTAACCGTGAGCCATTTTTCTTTCATTTTTAATATTCTCAAGCCTAGCGAGTGCCAAGGGGAACACAGGACAGGCTGACTACAGAGGAGTTATTTCCTCTGAAATAATTCTCATATGTCTGTCAGGAATTCTTGAAAAAACTGCAATAAATCCTGAATTTTTAATATGGTTCACAAGTTCAGAGACAGAAAAATCAGTCCTCAGATGGCTGGGATTGTGGTAGTTACCTACGATGTCAGGATACACATGTTTTTGTAAAGGAAAATCAAACAGGAAACTGTATTGCAAAAAGGGTGATCAAATATGGTTAGAAGACAAAGAATGACTGCTGCAAAGCAGAGGAAGATGAGTCAATAGAAATGAGAATGAAAGAGTCAGGAGAGAAAAATGAGCTCTCTGCCTGTTTCCTTATTGTTCTTCATTGTAGACAAATAAATGGGTCTTTATTTGCCAACACCATACATGTAAAGTAACACTACCCAAACAGTGGAACATAGGCTGTTTTGTTAGTTCAAAGTGCCAGATAATCAAATCCATGGTTGCCAACACAGCTGGCCATAGATCTCTGGCTGGGAACTGATGGTATGGACTGAAATCTCCCTTATGGTACCCTCAGCCCTGGAACTGAAGTACACAAGGTATAGGAGAGGGAATGGCTGCTGCACTGCATGTGTGTTTCTCAGCTGCAGTTGAGAAACACTGAAGTTGGAGTGTTGAACCCCAGACATAACATGAACATGGCAAAATAGATGCAAGGAAACACAGTTGGGATTTACAGGAATACCCTGTACTCTTTGAGGAAAACAGATTTGCATATGGGCGTCCACAGACATGCACACTAAGAGACACAACGTGGTCAGAAATTATTTCCAGAGCTGCAATAGGCAGAGAGACCGTCTCCATGAGCAGCTGACAGTTTCAATTTCCCACACACAATGCTTGCCCATTTAGACAGAGTGCACAGACAGGCAGGGTTTTCTGACGCTCTTGGAGGCCTCTGATGGGGTTATGTTAAGCTGGTCTTGGGGTGTTCTTCTTACCAGCAGGAACTCAGAGCTAACTTCTGCTGTGTTCTGAGCTGGCCTGTACAGTCCTTTCTTAATGCATTGCCTGACTGTTCTGCCTGGATATGGTAACCTTTCTTATTAGCTAATTCTGTGATAATAAAATTTTGCAAACTTCTTAATATTGAAGTTTCAGGGATCTCTTGTACATGAAACAGTTGTTACTGCACTAAAGTGTTTCTCAGAAGTGAGAGGTTCTCTTACCATGGAGCAGCTTGGCATTAGGGAAGAGAGAAAGATGCAGGATCATAAGTCCTGCTAAGAGATCTTCAAAGCACAAGGACAAGAACAGCTTCAGACATTCAAATGTTGATAATATGCATGTTATCAAGATGTCCAAGATCTGAGCTTAGCCCTCTTCCTTCCTTACATTAGAGTATTTCTGCTAGTGAAGCCAGCTGGCTTTCTTCAGCACTGAGATAGAAGGAGAGCTAACAGTTTAGTGTTTTAAGGATGGTCAGGAAGCTCAAACTTTTGTTAGGAGATCAGTCCCAGATAGCACCATTGGGATATCTGATTAACCACTAACCCAAATACACACCAAGGCTAGGCAGCAATCACAGGAACCCAGACAGCTCAGTCCATGAGAAACAGACCCTCCTAAGCCCATCACAAGAGAATTATTAAGCCCCTGTTCCAGAACCCACTAAGGCTTTCAACAGAAGAATGCTGCTTTGCAGTGTTCTGCAAACCAAGGGAGACTGTTGCCAAAAGGACTTATAGAATGTTGGAGTGCACTAGATCTGATGGTCCTTAACAAACATCTACAATGCTAATGCATCTCCACAAGAGCCTCACTGTGGAGAGAATGTCATTGCAGAGCACAATTACGTCTTTGGCTGCTGAAGATTTATTAGGGATTGGCCAGATCAGCCTAAAACTAATGTAGAAGAGCTTGGCAAGTAAAAACCTACATCAAAACCCTGCATTTTGGCATAGGAGAGATGGAAAGCCTGAGTAGTAGGATGTCCAGAAAGAGTAGGAAAGCTTGAAGTTCTTGTGTGTGCATGTAGACTTGACCTTGTATTTAGACTTAGTATGTTGGGACTTTAATGGGATGTAGCAGATTGGTGAACTACTTTCACCTCAAGTGTGGGTCATGTGAAGGGGCAAAGAGGAAAAAAGAGGAACCATGGGGTAGAAGGCTGCAACCAGGCAGTTTACTCTGGCTGGGATCTGCACTGCTGTGCACTATGAAAGCTGTCACAGGAAGGTCTCTTCATTGTGTACAGACACACTGCCAACAACCGCCCCCCTGCACAGCTCATTCATCTGCACACAAATCAATGCTCAAACTTTGCCTACAGATTGCTCACATCAATCACAGCAGTGACAGCACCTGTTGCATCAACAGCCCACGAAAAAGAGGCAACTAGATGGCACTGGCTGTTGCAAACAATAAAACAAAAATGGTGAGAAAAATGGAATTGGTTGGTAGGAGCTAATAGTGAGGTAGGTTAAGTGCTACTTTGGTTTTTGATTCTTTAAGTATACAGAAATAAATGAAAACATATTATGCACATACAGAAATGTTATGCAGATAATTGAATTGAGAACTTGTTGAATGGTGCAGATAGTGCACAACCCCAGAAGAATGACAGATAAGGACTTATTTATGATGTTCTAAGAACAGCATAATGATTCTTGCAATTCCTTTTACATGCCGTGGATTTTAGTGGGAGCTGGCAACAGTTTAGCTGTAAAATAGTAGAGTGAATCCTCTCTGTATCTCGACTTCTCCTTCACGACCTCACCCATTTGCGAAGTGATTTTTTCACAAATATGATTTAGCATTCCGCGAGCCCAGCTGCCTGACGCATGTGCAGTTTGACCCTGCTCTGCTGAGAGGCGGTGCGGCAGTGCCTGTGAGGGGACTCATCCCTCCCTGCGGGACCGTACCCCCGGTCCCTGAATGGGAAAACTTGCCCCACGAAAGTGAGGCAAGCTGTGCTGGGAGGGCGGCAGTCCCACGGCGGCGGGCTCCCCCCGCGCGCGTGATTTACTGCAGCTCGCAGTGGCGTTTAGAGCCTTGACTCGGTACTTGCCCCAGTCCCTGCCCCGGTCCTGTGTGCTCCGCTGAGACTCAGTGCAGCGCCACCACAAGACATGCCATTCCTTGTTACTCAAAGCCCGGGCAGCGCTGCCTCTGCCGGGACTGGTGGAAGTTAAAGGGAAAGAAACTCGCATACCAACGCCTCCCCCCCGCCATAAGTGCACCGGGTGTTGCAGTGGTGCAAAGTTAAGGTTTTTCCACGCTCCAAGGATGCTGAACAGAGCCCCTTACCCACCGCGGAGGCGGTGTGAGCACGCGTGGGCTGGCGGGTCCCCCGGGATCGACGTTAGCACCGGAGTCCCTTTCCTCGCGATGGAGGAGGTATAATTGTAATTGCAAACACTCTCACATGCATTTACTGTGGACCTGAGAGGAGCTGGTAGTGAGAGCTGCTCAGTAGTGTTCAGTGCTCACAGATGGAAGGATGGCTCGAGGATAGCTACCCCACACAATGCTCTAAGCCCAGCTGGAGACTGACCCTCACCCAGCACGTGTTACTGTTTCCATGGCTACAGGCAAGGAAGGCAATGCAGGCTGTGCCCGGCACACCTGGTGATGACGTAGCCCCAGGGAAATGCCCACAAAAGTGGGGCTGGGCTGGTTGCAGCAGCTGTGGGGCAAACACTGTGTGCTGGGACAGGGCAGAGGTGGGACCTGCCCACAAGTTAAGGTTTCCCAGGCTCCAAGAGTGCTGACCAGAGCCCAGGGACACCCCTTCTGCGCTGCAGCCCCGGAGCTTCCCCACCGTGGAGGCAGTGCAAGCATGTGTGGTGGCAACAGCCTGACAGCAGCTACAGAAGCAACAGCTTGGCCAAAGAGAAGCCCAGGGATTCTCTGGGGAGTCTCAGAAATGCTTCCCTTAGCTCGCCTGTGCTGTGAGAGCCTGTGAGGAGGAGCGGAAAACGCTCCCCAGCGCTCCTGGTTGGCTGGGGGTGGAGCAATGGGCATGGCCTGTGTCCATATTAATGACCCACGCATGTTTTGAGAATTAGACTTTTCATGAGACCCTGACGAGACTCGTTCCTTGTGAAGGGTGAGGTATTACTGTACTCTGAGATCCATACTGATGACTCTGCTGCCACACTCACATCTGCTTTTGTCCATAAGGAATTTTGGTCTTCTCTAAAAGTGACTGCCTCATACAGTGACAGTTTAGTTCTCCATTTCATTTGCATTAACATGGTACAAAGTGGCTGCAGTAAATCAGAAAATTCAGTGGTTTTTTCAGCTCCTTCTACCTGGACAGATTGCTTATCATGGTATCTATTATCACCTCCACTTCTCATTACCACTTGCTGACACTAGCCAATTTGAAATCTTACTCAGATAAGTCTGTTCCCTCTCCCACGACAAGCTTACTGTGAGCTTCAGTGGATTCATTTCCATGAGCACCCAGAAAGGAACAGTACATTTAGCAAGAGAAACCCCCACTATTGCACCCTTATCCATCACCTTTCTAAATCATTTCTTGCCACACAGAATCACATCTTCAGAAAAGCCTACCATTCTGGAGTCACTCTCACCCGGAAAATGGTCTTCACCTTCCTAGTTGCTACATTTCACATGATTCCCCGTTACTGCACCTCCTAATAAATCACTTCTTTCTCTTCCCAGTTGTGCACCTGCACATGCTTTCACCTTCTGCCTGGACACAACCACCCTAATGATCACAAAGTCCCTTAATAGGACTAATGGTGGTATCTGTGCACATTGCTGTAGCTGCTCCCGCTGATCTCCATGCTGTGGCTCTCAGACGAGCCTGGGCAGTAACCCAGGATCTTCTTCCCCATCACAGGGTTCACTGCTGCTGTCACACCAGCTACAGACGGGATTGTTTGTCATGCTATTATGCACCTCCTCTATTAACACATCATCTCTTTCAAAGTTACAGCCCTGAATTGCTCCAGTCTATTTTGCTTACAGCTCCGCAGGCTGTGCCCCACGCCGTGCCTTACTCCTACCAAAGCATTCCCTAGTTTATGGCCCAGATCTCCTCTGGTTTTATACTGCTACATTTTACGGTGTTTTCCCTTGCTGCAATTATTGTGCTTCCTAAGGTTTTGTATGCGCAATGCCTTATAAAAATAAATTGAACCTCAGCTCTTTTTAATGTTTTCTACCCATAGGGGAAAGTAATTCATGTGTTTGAGAAAAGGGGTGTGGAGAAGGCACCAGCGCTAGGTCAAAACTCCTCAAACCTAAAACAGATTACACTTTGCTGAAAGGCAGAGAGAATAAAATGTTTCTTCAAGCACTTTTCCAGACATTTGGAGATTAAAGTTAGAAATAAAATTGGTTTGTATGTATTTGCCTTCAGTTCATGTCACTTTATCAAATATAGTAATTTTCCAAAATGTCTCACTAATAAATCAGAAATAAAACCTTGGAGAAACCTATGAATCTTCACTTATTTTCCAAAGATGCTTTTATCTGGATGGTATCCCACAGATATGCATGATCTTTCTCTGCATGGATATTTATTACTGCTTCATCTGCCTCACGTGCCTTTTAATAAACATATTAAAGTGTCAGATAGATTCATTACGTCTCTGGAAAGAAGCAATTTTGCATCCTTCACTTAAAAACTAGTTTTGAAACGTCCCAAAGCAATTATTCCTCAGTGAGTCACAACAGACAGCTTGGTACTGTTAGAAAAAAGAGCCTAAGGGTACGGCTCTTGCCTTTTCCTAGGGAACCAGAAAAGCTGTAATGGCACACTCAGGTCTAACCTCTCTGCTCGCTATGTCACAGCCCAAAGAAACTCCACTTCTACAGTGATGTCCCCAAAATGTGTAAAAAGGCATCTCATAGGGCAGTTATGTAAGAATACAGGAGAGTATGAAGACAGTTAATAGCCAAACCTACTCAAAATTTTACTCTGAATCATACAGTGTTTTATTTCTTGAAAAAATAAATTATTTATGACACTTTTTCACATCAGTTCCTCATAATGTAACCTTTCCAGGAGGCATTACATCAGTTGCTGTTCTCCTCTCTCACAGCAGGAATTGTGTACAACTTTATTATTTGCAGTTTGTATTAATTACAGAAGATGGTAGTACTAAAAGTAATTACTATGCGTGGCCAATTGGAAGATTCCTTCATCTTTCACTCCCTCTGAGTCTGGCTTTAGAGATGCTGTAGCACACCATAGCCAGACTGGGCTCTGAGGCAGAAAAACTGAGTTCTGGGATTAAAAGAAATTTCAGTATCTTCAAGTGTATTAAAAGGTTTGAGTTGTATTCAATATGAATAAGAACAATTCCTTGTATTACTTAATTCTGTTAAATATTATTAGAAATAATATTTCTATTAGTTCTATATTTCCTTCCACTTTCTCCAGAAAAATATTTTGGCAGCACTGTGGAATTTTGGAAATTACAAGAGGGAGGTCAATCCATCAGCCCTGGTGACTTTGTTCAACATGGAAATGGTGTGTGAGGATAATCTCACCATGCCCAAAATGTGTGGGATCATCTCTGTGGATTTGAGGATGTGGGTAATTGGGGGGTGAAGTCTTTTCTTCCTCCCCTCGCTCCATCCCCTTTTCTTTGCGGGGCACTCAGTAGTTCAGGCTGAGAAGCAGAGGATGGACATGTCAGCAGATGTCCTTGGGTTTCTGGGGGAACAGCCCAGGCAAGTGGCTGGAGGCTGCAGAAGAGCTCACTGTGGCTGTGCTGGGTCACTGCTCCCTGCTGAGAACTACAAATGGTTTTAAGGAACTTTCCTAACCTGGAGCAGAAGTGATGCAGGGAAAGAAATGTTTCAGAAGGGACAATTCTGAAATTCGACGATTCTGACAGCCTATACCATTATTGAATGCATTTTTCCTTTTCATTATTAAGTTTTCTAAATCTACATTAAATATATGAGAATTTATTACTAAAGGATATTTTTATTGTTAAATTCTCTGTATAAAGGTTATCAAAAGTTGACTTCTGGGGATCATAAGACCATCTTTGCAAGTAGCTGGAAAAATTGCTATCTACATTTCTGTTCAGAGCCTTTAAGATGCAAATTCGGCTGCAAGTGCACAAAGCTTCAGTAATGAGACTGATGCAAAACCCTGTGAAAACCTGAACCACCAAAATCAGAGTTTAGACTCTTTTGATGTCCAAGGAATAAATCAAAGAATTTGAACTGCTTACGTGATTTCATTATTATTTGTGCCTGGACTTCATTATTTATTTTCTTCAATGCAGAGATCACATTCTGAGAGATAAAGACAAAAATCTAGTTTTGCTACTCATTTCCATGAGAGTTAATAGCCCAGTTACTTCAAAAGAAATGACACATAGCTCACCAAGCCTGAATTTTGTTCACAAAATATGAAGTGAAATATGCTTATGCAAAACAGAATCGCATAAAAGTCTTAAAGGATGAAATCTCACGGTCACGGAACCCACAACAGAAGCAAAAACTGAACAGAAGAAATTCTCATTCTGCCACCACAAGATTTCACAATTTTTTATAAGAAGTGTGAGTAAAGTGATTTATTTCTTTAAGCAGGTTATTTCTTTACTTAAACCTTCCCAGTCCACAGCAATAAGCCTGCTGCAAATAACACGAGTGAGGTTGTGCAGATAATATTAAAAATGCTGCAGAAATGGAAAGGATTTTCCTCCCAACAAATCTGTTTCTTCATTTCATTTTTGGGAATACAGCCTTTATTAAATTATTTTCCACAACTTCAAAGTTATTTTCAAAAGGAATTGAGGATAGCAAAAACTACTTGAAGAGCAAAGTGGGTAAGCCTACTTTATATTAACCTGCAAATTGAGACAGACAACCAACAATTTGAGAGACAAGAAGCAACCTTGAACATCCACTTATGCACATAAACTGGTTTTACAGGAAAGGATATTGTAATAAATAAGTGCAAAACATAGCAGAAAGGAGTATCACTGGGGTGAATATGTGCACTGTTGTTAAGAAGAGTCTTTTTCTTCCTGAATTGGTTTTGTGCCATGTAGGTGCGAGTTGGAAATACAAAATGGATTTAAACATAGTTTAATTAAATCTTGTTCCTGCCAATCTGTCTCCTCTTGAATAAATAGCATCATGATATTTTTAATCAAGGCAGAGCCAGATCAGCTGAGCCCATGGAATCGGAAACCTGGCTGTGCCCTGTTCATCATTGCCCGGCTCTTGTTTCAGATACAAATATTTTTAAAATTATCTTGCCTGAATGGCATTGCAAAGCTTCCAACCACCTCAACGGGAGTCCAGTTTTGCAAAATGAGGATGAGATCTTGACCAGTGCAAAGTAATTTGCAAGAAACTTCCCCTTTCCATCATCTCTTGCTCACAGTTGCCTTAGGTTGCAGTGTACCTCTGCCAGGCGTGAATTCATGCTCCAGGATACTCCGGGTCATTGCTGTGAAACTGCAAAGGGTCTGCTTTGTTAAGCACATCCTCCTTCTAGATTTCCACTGACACGGCATTATTCTATCCTTCCAGCATGCAAGACTTTTTTTTATACATCTGCTGAGCATCAGATGAGCACAAGATAAACCTCAAGTATTTTTCCTAGCCATCTGATTCTCTTACTAGTACTGTTCAAAACAAAATCAGTACTAGAACAGATCTTATCAAGCACTGCTTCTACTTCTGCTAACCTGGGTCCCAAATCTTCAGTGGCTGCTGGTCTCATGCAGCCCTTGTCCCCCTGGCCTTACTTGCACAGGCCATATTCAGCCCTAGTTAGGGTTTGGATTGGAAACTTGACAGCAAAATTATTTATATATAGGCTGCCACGTATTAATGCATCCGATCTCCGGTGATATAGAGGAGGCAGGAGATCTGAAGCTTTAGAATGCAATTTTTAATAGGCAAATGAAAATTATGCTGTGGCAGAACCTGAGAAGGTGCTGGTATGCACCCTTGGAGTGCTGATAGGGTATAAAGGCATTATGGGCCAGTGTTATTTCAAACAGTGGTAAAATAAGAAAGAACTATAAAACTGTTTTGTTTCCTTATTAAAAAGTAAGTCACAGGTGTTGCTTGGTAAAATGTCATCAGCTCTTACCTCTGTGTGATTTAGCCACTTCGAGGTGATGTTCAGTAAAGGTGTTGACAGTAGTGGGAACACAATTTGAATGATTTCCTTTATTTTAGGCAGAAACAAGCACTTAGAAAAGTACGTGGGAGTGTTCAAGGATTTAACAGTGAAAGTAGGTAGCTCTTCACTAGTCTCTCACTAGTAAGAGACTCAACAACAACAAATTAGCAATTACATTCTTTTAGTGCCTTTTACTTAGTTATCTTGGAGCACTTTGCAAAGCAGATTCAGCAGCCAAACAAGTCGAGCTGCTTCATGTTCAGTGTTACAAGGTCAATCAGTCTGGGCAAGTGAGGAACAGGGTCCCAGTAACTCTGACCCTGGAGCCTGCTCCAAACCTACGCAGTTCAGATTCTTCAGGGGAAAAGTAGTACAAGCACAGTTAACAAAAGCACTAACAATCAGGTGGATGTTTACATGCACCGAGGAGAGAAATGTCCAGTCCTGGTTGGTTTTTTGTAAACTATTATTTACAAAACTGGGAAATCAGTTCTATTTTGTTTGGATGTGATAATGTTACAATTCAGATACCAACAAGCCTCTTCAATAACTCATTTTGTACATTACCTTTTCATTCCTCCTGTTAAACAGTCTTAACCCCATACTGGTTTGAACCAGTATCTACATTAACTTTATTGATCTAATTCCTGACTTGAAAAGCATTTCCACTAGGTCCCCTGCGAGACTCTTCCATGGAAAGAAACACAGCTCCTTTAACTTTTCTTTATAGTCTGTTTTGCAGAGGCAGTGCAACCTTTGTTGACCTGGCCTGTACCTGCTCCAAGGTAATAATGACCTACTGATGTGTGCAGCAGCAAATGTAGTGCTCAGTATTTGAAAAAGTGCTTGGCAAGTGTCTCATACAAAAAAAAATTGGTTTTTTTTTTTTTGTAGTTTGTTTTTCATCGATACAACATTAGATGTATGTATTTTTCTTTCTGAGGCATCTGTTGGCATGTGAAGCCCAAATCTTATTTTCATACAATCTCCTGGTATTATCTGATTGTTCCATTTAGCAACTATTTCTTGTGCTGTTTCCTCAGTCCTGGACTAATTATTTTACAGATTACTTCACTGAATTTCCATTACCATCTGCAGGTCTAATCCACCTAATGATCCATGTCCCCAGGAAGCAGATTGCATTATTCCTCATTGTTTGCTCTGCTTCTGGCTTTGCCATCCCTCGCTTTGTGGACTGAGGACTTGGCTCCAGCTCTCAGCTGTTGACGAGGGCAGTGACAGCACAGGTTTATGCAGATATTAGATAAGGTAATCTCCAGAGGTAATAGTATCATCCCCTAGCACAACTCAGAGTAGCCTAAAAACTGCCTGAAATAAGAACAGGCAACGTTGGTCCCCATAGCTACAATTACTTAAATCAATGGATTCATCAGAATTGTGGGTATTGGTGTTTCACAGCCATGCTGTACATGGTGCCAGAGGAGGGGGAATAACACAGAAAACCAGTCATTTCTCCTATCAAGGCAGATTTGGTGTCAATTTCATACTGTCTTCAAGGTGTAGAGCAGATAAGTGCTGTCAGGATCAAGGCCTTATTTTTAAATATTTTGTTTATTTTCATGTAAAATTGTTGAATGTATGAATCACAGCCCTTAAAACTGACTCAGAGCTACTCCAACTGTAATACCAGTGAAGCAGTAAATAACTGTTCAGGATCAGAATGTCACTTTTTTTGTTTTCTTTTTTTCCCCCCTGATTTAAAGGAGTACAGCTCCACAGTAAAAATAAGCTGGAGTTTCAGCAACAATTGATGTTTAAGCTCAGATTAGGGTCTAACACAGCTGCTCGATGGAGGCAGTGAACACACTGAACTAGAAAAATCTGTTGAAAAGGAAAAATAGGTTTTCTTACAAGCTGAACACTTGTCTCCTCAGGTATAGAAGTCACTGGAAGTATTCATAACATCTTCAGAATACAAGTTTACAGCAATAAACTTTCTAGGGGGTTGATGTCAGTCGAGACTCGTTCCTTCTTTAGAAAGGTGCCTTGATTTACATGTGTCTTCAAAAAGAGATACCTACTTTGTTTTCTTCTGCAGCAATGAACATTAAGGTTTGATTTCCTACAAATAATTGTAAAGTACTGTACAGTATCAGAAACATGGGGGGCAAACATTAGTCAAGACCCTTGGGAGACCCTTCTGAGATGGTAGTGGGAGATGCAACTGTATTCTTTGGGTGATAAAAAGTCCAGAACAGCCAGGTTTGGGCAGCTGAAGTGAGCCCTGAAGAGAGTTTTGGGGTATGTACCAAAATCTGCCCTAGCACTACATGGAGACACTTTGCAGAGACCATCTGTGGTGGCAAAATCCCTTCAAAATGGTGAACAGTGCCAAGAAAAGGTGAAGGGATGGGGAGAAAGTATTGTGAACAGCAACTTGGTTATCTCCACAATAAATATGTTAGGTGTTTTTTTTGAAAAAAGCTACTGGAGGATCACATACTGCCAGCCCACAGAGAACATTGCACAATTAATATTTTTTTATAAGCTGTGATTTTTAAGACCTTTTAAAATGAAGGAAAAGCTATCCTTTGCACATGCAACTGCCTGAGAGGGCAAAGCATAGGTAAGAAGTCAACGCTGCATAGAGGCTCTACAGAGACAGCACGTCCTGGTCCCACACAAGCCTGACAAAGTTTGCATTCTCACAGAGAAGAGCTAATCAAAGCTGTGACACGGTTAAGTTCCCCTAAATTAGAAGATAAGGAGGAAGGGGAACTGCAGTCCCCAGGAAATTATTTGATACTTCATTTGCACTCAAGAGGCAACCCAACAACTGTCACTGTCAGAGGCGGGACAGAAATGAAAGAGAGACGCTGATTCCTTAAGATAACACTGAAGGAGCAGAGCACTGCTGATTTGTTTCCTCAGCTTCTATGCCCCAGAGAAATCTCACAATGACAAGTACACCGAAAGTTGCTTTTGTTGTTTATTGTTACCCTTTCAGAACTTGATTTGTAATCAGGAATTTAACCTTCTCTTTTCCACACAGCTTGTTTCATAAGTAAACTTGCTGATCTTGTGAAGGTGAGGTCAATCTGGCAAAGTTGTGCACATATTGCCTCATGGGCAATGAATCAAGGGAGAGTGCATCTTGCAGGAACTCGCTGAAGAGGATTAGGTCTGGAAATTCAGAAAATTGGATGTTTTCACTCACCATCTGCAAAGTTTGGGTTTGGAGGCTTGCAGCAGCATGTGCTACAAGAAGAGAACTGCCTCTGGCAGAGCATAACCAGTGAGAAATATGAGGGAGAAACACAACACTGTGAGCCTGAAGATTATTTAATGCAAATAAAGGATAACAATATTATGTATTTCAAATGTTCAAGCCTATAAAAAGTGAGCATTAGAAGTTAAAATGTCTTTGAAGGCAGCTACATTCTTTGGGCAAGAATATGTGAACCCCAAGCTGCTATAAAACAGGGTAGGAGTTACCTGACCCACATAGCTCAGGCCAGAAGGTCTCCTTAAATGAACTTCATTTGAGAAAACATTTGTCTAGAAAGACTCTATTCATTACTTACAGGGTTCCTGCATGCAGGGATCACAACAGCAACTCTCAAATCCTGCCGCTGCTTTTAAAGCCTCTCTGTAACTGGAATTCGTCTGGGTTCAGTTCCTAGCTAGAGATCATCGTCTGCATTTGTCTAGTGGTAAGGTGGCGTCTATCAGCAAGTTTCTCTTCTGAATATAAGTGTGGATTAATCAAGTCCTCTTGTAGCCTCATCTTTGCTAATCACACAGATTTGGGATATGGAGTCTTCCAGGTTAAAGCATGTCTTTTCTCATCAGTGTTCTGATCTTTACGTGAACCATTTGTAATTAATTAATATCCATCATTAATTGATGAACCTGCATAACACAGAATAGTGTGTCAAAGGAGTGTCAAATACTCCCACCTGTTTTTCTTATGCATGTACATCCCAAAATCCCATCTATAGAGATATTTCCCATCAATCCACTTTAGTACAGTGGTAAATGTCCCCACCTGTCATGTGGGGACATAGGTTCGATTCCCTCCAGGGAGACAGTGTTAAGAGTTGGACTCGATGATCCTTGTGGGTCCCTTCCAACTCAGAATATTCTGTGATTCTGTGATTCATATATGATGTAATTATTTATAACTTCAGTTTGTAAGATTAAATGTAGTACTAAATTAAATAATATACAGAAATTGAGTAGTATGGCATTGTGTAAATAGTATTAATGTTCCTTTAAAAGCAGAAGTTCTCTTTTTTATTTTTCAGATATGTGTTGAAGGTTGTTCCAGCTCCCCTAAGAAATTGTTACAGTTATGCCCCATCATTTGCAAGGAACGGGTCATGCCAAGGGTCTCACAGAACCTCAAACTCGCAAAGACACGCAGGTCATTAATATCCATGCAGGCCACGCCCATTGCCCCACGCCCTGGCACTCCAGAGCGCTGCGGACATTTTGCTGCTCCTTCCCGTGGTCTCTCTCAGCACAGGGGAGCAAAGGGAATCGTTTCTGAGTGGCTGCTGCGACCGTGTGTGCTCACAGCCCAAACCCTGTGCCACTGCTCCCCCCCCAGCCCCCCAGTCCAGCCCTGGTTCTCGTTGCCCACAGCGTACCAGCCCCGCGCTGGCCCCGGCAGCCCCACGCTGGCCCGCGCATGCTTTCCCTGCTTATATTCTGGGGAAGGTGTGTCCCTTCCCCATGCTGAGCTCTGGTCAGCATTCTTGGAGCCTGGAGAAACCTTAATTTTGCAACACTGCGACACCCTGTGCCGCTTAGGGCGGTGGGGGGGGGCCCTCGGTGTTGGAGTTTCTTTCCCTTTAACATCCACTGGTCCCAGTAGAGGCAGCACTGCCCGGGCTTTGACTGGGCTTTGAGTAACAAGGAATGGCATGTCTTGTGGCAGTGCTGTGCTGGATCTCAGCGGAGCACACAGGAGACACTCAGGACTGGGTCAGGGACTGGGTCACGGTGCCGCAGGGCTCTAAATGGCATTTTGAACTGGAGAAACCGCACGCCCTCCCCAACACGCCGTCCCTGTGCACCCTCCCCATGGGGCTGGCCCCACCCCGCCTACAGTGAGAGCCGGCCCCACCCCTCGGTGAAGCAAAGGCACTGCACAAGCATCGGCAAGGAAACCTCGCAGATCCCTGAAACTGAATTGCGAGAAATTTTCCTCGCAAATGCGCGAGGTCATAATGGAGAGGCCGCAATGCAGCGGGGACATACTGTATCTGGAGTTAGTGCTTTGTCTGTCTCAAGAATATCTAACCACTACATTATGTGAAAAGTGATATGTTGAGAATTGTGGATTAACAACTAAAAGCAGAATTATTGTGATTTTCTACTAATAAAATTATGACTGTAGCCTTGCTTGAAAGGCATTGTTTTAAATAAATATGAAGTACGGCTTCTCTTGGGATAGGGGGAGGATGGAAGCTTGTTTTTCTCTCCAGAGTTGTTGGAATGGGTGTGGAGCTTACAGATAATACAGCTACTGATTCGCAAATATGCTCCACCTGAGAGCTATTAAGCCTTGCTGGCCTTGCCTTTGTCTTTTGGGCAGGGTTTTGATTGTATCTTTTTAAGGTGCATATTATAAGTTTTAAAGTTTTAAGCTTCTGTATTTTGTTTCCTTACAAGTTTTAAATTGGATATGCTATTTGCTATTTCTATATTTTCATTCTTACAGCCCTTTATCATTTGTCTGACTTATTATTTTATTATGAAATGTGTAATTACAATTTGTTTCCCTATGTTCTTTTTTTGGCACAATAAATCTGTGAAATAGAAGTTTTAATTTTGTGTGTTATGGCCATTTTTGTGTAGCATTGTCTCAGATTTTATGTGTATCCCATTATTCAAAGTTGCCTAAATCCATTTAAAAAATCTTTCAAATTGGGAATTCTTAAAGTAAGTTTATTGGTTTTTCTGATCCATTTTTGCTTGGACTAAAAACCAGTATTGTATAAAGTATTAAGTATATATTTTTATATTTACTGAAGTGGACTGTGGTGACTTTGGATAGTAAGGAAAAGTTTAATGCATATTACAAAAATGGTATTTGTATAAGTTGTGGCTCTTTATAAGGTGTCTCTTTAAAAGTTGTATTTTGTATAAGTTGTGGCTTTCGGTATTTCTCTATATGTATTTTTTCCCAGCTCTGTCTGGTATTTTTATGCATCATTTATGTACTACCTACTCCTCAGTTAAGGGAGAACTGACTTGTTAGAAGACTTTTTGTGCAATGAGTGAGCATGTGCAGACATAACCAACCAAGAGCTTCCTGGAATATGACTGACCAATCGAACTGCACTCCACCTCCTAAGAAATAACTCCAGCCAATCAAGATAGACTCCTCTCAGATACTCAATGATAAAAGGTCAAGTCAACCACAACCTGATTGAGCCCCTGGAATTGGATCTCCAGTTTCTGGCACCATTAACTTTGCTCTGTTGTCCCACTTAATTTTGTTAAATAAAATAATTATCCACTTATTAAATAGAATGAGATTCCCCCTGTTTTTAACAATTATTAGAGTGTGTAATTCTTTGAGTGAGGCTTTCAAAGGCATGATCTCTGTAAAACTATCTCTGTAAGTAGTCCTAAGAAAACTACTTTATGGAGGAATCCTGTTTCTTTTTTTTCTTTCGGCATAAATGCAGTTAATGTTGCTAGTTCTACAAATTAAATGGAGTGACATTACTCTTCATCTTTCACATTTTAGTGCCCTCAAGGTTTTATTCAGTTTTACCTGGGGATGATATTATTTCTTATTTGTCAGGACAGTTATGGATTTTTATGGCATCCATGGAAGGAAGATGCCACACATTTAATTTTTGTCCCTGGTGTTAAGGTCTGTGACAAGAATAGATAAGGAATCAAATGGGCAGATGATTTAGAGCCGTTACGGTTGAAATCACTCAAAAAATTTGGCCCTATTCAAAATACCAAAATAAAATACTAACCTCTGTGTCTAAATTAGCCATGCAAAAAGATGAAATATTTAGAGACTGATCCAGCCTGTGAAAAGGTATCTGTTGTTCACATTCAGTAGTATTTATGAGATTTAAAATTATTAGACTAACAAAGCCTGTTCAATGATACAGTATCATGCTGAGATTATGAAAAGCAGGCAGAAAGATTGAACGGGCAAGTGTTTCAGGAAGGAAAGGTTGTTCTGCTAGTGGTAGATGGCAACCCCTGTCCTGGGGGGTTGTGGCTCTTGGTGAGGTGCTAACCGCCACACAGTCATCTCAGTGTATCTGCACTTGCACAGGCAAATACATAATGCTTGCAGAGGGCTGAGGGAAGCATCTAGACTGCCACTCACTGAAACAGAGGTACACCAATGTTAAAAACAGCATGAGTCAATTAAATTTAGTTAAAATTGGCTTATTGAAAATATTAAAATTAATGCTTAAAAAAATATTAATTGAGACAATACAGCCAGGTTAACAACGCTGGGAGCCTGGCATCTAATGCACAGAACTCAATTTGGCTGAGGTTGGCTTGACCTTTTTAACTTCCAGTATTCTATCTTGATTGGTGAGTGTCATCCCTTAGGAGCTGGAGTACAGTTCGATTGGTCAGAGTTGTATTTCAGGAGGCGAAGTGACTTCTGATTGGTTATGTCTGCACATGCTCACTTCATTTTACAAGAGGTCTTTGAAGAAGTAACACAGGAATGTATACAAATTCCACACAAAGTTGGAAAGAAAAAATACAAAATACACTTTACACAGAAAAATACAGAAAAAGGTCACAACTTGCACCAATGCAGCTTTTAAGAAACATCAAAAGCAATTTTTGTAATACTTGTTAAACTTTACTATCCAAGGTTCCTTCTGTCTATTTCAGTAAATATACTTAATACTGGTTTCTTTCTTTTTGGTTAGAATACAAATGGATCAGAAGACCCAATAACTTAATTTAAGAATCCTCAATCTTAAAATATCTTTAAATGGATTTAGGTAACCCTGAATAGTGAGATTTACATAGAATCTGAGACACACAAAAAAGAAAAGGAACGTAGAGATATAAGTTGTATTTACCTGTTTCATCATAATACAATCAAGGCAAGTGAAAGGGTTGTAAGAGTGAAAATATAGCATATCCAGTTTAAACGTACAAGGATGCACATAAAAGAAAAATACAATGTCAAGGAAAAATCTTCAAACTCAAAATAAAAAAGTTTAAAGAAAAAACGCAATTGGAACTTGNGAGCCAATGGCTATGTTATCTACAATCTCTGTACCCATCTCAGCAAGTTTGGAGAGAAAGACAAGCTTACATCCCCCTCCCCCCTAGATGATGGGAGACGTGGATGGATGGAGGATGATGCCCATGGTTCCACACTTGTGGGTCTGATCCCTGGGTGGGCATTTGCTTGGGAGTTGGACTAGGTAATCCTATGGGTCCCTTCCAACTCAGAATAACCTGTGAAACTGTAAAAGCTAAACCACACTTTTATTTGAAACAAGTAATTTCAAACTAGGCTACAGTGTCATAATTTTATTAATTCTGCTTTCAGTTGTAAATTCATAATTCTCAACATACCATTTTTCCACACCAACTTCCCATGCATGGAAAAGCAGAAAAAATTCACCGAGGGATGTAGATTTAAGATGGCTGCAGAGAATGAGCTAATCTCTTGCCTGGAATCTACTCCCTGCTTGGAATCTGCTCCCTGCTTTTATATCAATGAGTCTTTTAAAACTTACAGCTGAGCTTCATCAAACACTTCAATGTTCAGGGCAGTCACTGTGGCTGTCCTGGAGTTGTACCTGAGTGGCATTGAGAATATAGTCTAACATCTACAGTCATTCTGACTTCTTTCCAAACAGAAGGAAATGAGTAGCTTCTTGAGAAAAAATATGCTTTTTTTCCGTCTAGACTTGTTATGCACTTAAATTTACTTCTGACTTGCCATGGGTTTTGCAGAATGTCAAACTCGCAAAGAAGTGCAGGTCATTAATATGCATGCAGGCCACGCCCATTGCTCCACCCCCGGCACTCCAGAGCGCTGCGGACACTTTTTCGCTCCTTCCCACGGGTTCTCTTAGCACAGAGGAGCAAATGGAACCGTTTCTGAGCAGCTGCTGCGACCATGTGTGCTCACAGCCCAAACCCTGTGCCACTGCTCACCCCAGCCCCCCCGGCCCCAGTGCTCGTGCCCACAGCGTCCCGGCCCAGCTGCTGTCACCGCGCGTGCTCACCCTGCCTCCGCGGCCAGGAAGGGGTGTCCCGGAGCTCTGGTCAGCATTCTTGGAGTCTGGAAAACCTTAACTTTGCAACACTGTGACACCTCATGCTGCTTATGGCTGGGGGGAAGCTGCGTCGGTATCAGAGTTTCTTTCCCTTTAACATCCACTGGTCCTGGTAGAGGCAGCGCTGCCCGGGCTTTGACTGGGCTTTGAGTAACAAGGAATGGCATGTCTTATGGCAGTGCTGTGCTGGGTCTCAGCGGAGCACACAGGAGACACACACGATTGAGTCAGGGATCAGGGCACGGTGCCGCAGGGCTCTAAATGCCATTGTGAGCTGGAGAAACCTCACGCCCTTCCCGCACGCTCTCCCAGTCTTGCCCCACAGGGAGCGCTGGCACTGCCCCTCAGTGAAGCAGAGGCACTGTACAGTGCATGCATCAGCCTGGAAACCTCGCAGATCCCTGAAACTGATTTGCAAGAAATTTTCCTCACAAATCTGCGGGGTCAAAATAGAGAGATCGCAATGCAGTGGGGATTCACTGTATTATGTTTTGATTTCATGTGGTATGTAGAAACTAAGAACAGGTTTGGGTTTTTTTTTGGTGACTTGTCTATCTTCAAATAATTGCAGCAGGGATTTTTTCTTCTTTTGGACTCTTACCAAGTATGGGTTTTTAGTGTTTTACCTTGCTTTGATATAGTTATGTATTAAAAATAAGATAAAAACAAAATTAGGTTCAGTAACCTTCTCATGCAAGATAAAATACTTTAACATCATATATCAAGGAACAGGAACATACTTAACACTGAGAGAAGAGGATCTATCCACTGAATTACTATAGGAAGCATTTAAACCTCTGCTTGAGGGCTAAATAATGCCATACACTGTCCCTGTAAAACAGGCAGTTGACAAAAACACTTGAAGAAAATCTCTCTGCAGGCAGATTTCTGTGTGGTCTTCCTTGCTAGGCTCCTCTGGACAACCGAAAAAAAGGTGTGCAGAGAAGTTTTTGTTCATCTAAATTTTTCTTGGATTCAAAGATTCATCTATGCAGAAAGGCAGCTCAGCTTGGTCCTAAATGCAATTTATTTGGGCAGCCATAAATCCTGTAAACAATTCCTTTTTCCAGTTCCTTTTTCTGTCTCGTGTACCTGTGTCATGGTCCTGGAGCTGACAGCTGAGTCTTTGAGTCACAGAGCTCTGCAGTCATGAGCCACCCACATTACACATTTGGGCTTTTGAGTAAGGCAAATGGCCCACATTTGATGTGGCAGCAGCTGTGTCTTAGGAGGCATAAGCAGAACGTTCGTCATGGTGAGGATTGGGATCCAGCAGGGGAGGTTCAGGATTTCTGCTTCTCCTGAAAAGTAAGTGCTAGATAAGTCACAACCTCATGTGGCTGGGCAGTGGTTTGCTGATAACCACCAGACCATGGACTATTTCTGAGGTGTCTGCCAGCTCTGTCCCTTCCTTGGAAAATGTTTATGGGTCTGCAAGCTAGAAAAGGCTGGGGGGTGGTCTATGCATGGCTCTGCTTGGAACGTGGTGGCTGTTCTGCTGCAGCACTATGGAGAAAACTATAGTGGTTTTCAGGAGCGTGCTTCATTCGCCCTGTGCAGGCAGCAATGAGTATGGATTCCCCAGCGTGTGGCAATTTGAGAGCCAGAGGAGAAATGTGTGAGAGCGAGAAGGGAAATCAGCCGGTTCTCCAGGTGGCAAAGAAAATATGATGTGTAATTACTGAGCAGTGGCTGGTTCAGAGGCACAGCTTACTCCTTCTGCAGACCTAAGGGAGAGCTCAGGTTCTGCTTATTATGAGAAGCCTGCAGCCTCTCTGTCCTCCCCCAGCTCCCAAGCTGCTCTTTCCCAGGACGCTGCCACTGTCACTTACTGGCTGCCACAGAGGCAACACAGGATGTGCCACTATGGCTCAAGGTGTAAAGTCACAAAGGTGCTTGTTTGATACCAACTGTGTCCTGAGATGAGGACACCCACTCTTCAGGAAATGATTTTGCTGAGCATCCAGATGGCTGAGAGGAAGTTTGCTAGCAGGAAAAGTATACAGAAAGTGCAGCACTAGAAAAGAATAGAAATACCCTAGAACAAGGAAAAGCAAATGTACTGAGAATTATGTCCACCTAAAAAAACCCAGAAAAATCCAAACAAGCAACCTACTAACCCCCCCCTCCCCAACCTCCAACACAAACCAGAACAACCAACCAAAACCAACTACAAAACCCCAACCAACCAACCACCCCTCCCCCCCACCCCAAACCCCCAAAACCAACAACAAAGAAAAGGGCAAACAAAAAATCCTAAACCCACCCCTCAAACCAGCAGATCAGGGTCTGGCTCGCCTGCAATGCACACCACTGAATACAAACGAGGGAGCAGAAGCCACAGTGAAGATGTAAGCTGGGTCAGGTTTGCCAAACAGAAGGGACTAAGTGTTACCTAGGGCAACAAAACATCCGTAGCTGCTTATGAAGGTTGCTGCATCTTTGTGGCAGGACTGAGAGTCTGCCTGCAGCAATGGCCATCCCTGGCTGGCAGCTCTGGAGGACAAACCGCTGCTGCCAGGCAGTCCATCAGCCCCCAAGGTAGGGTCAGGGCTGAGAGAACACAATGCTCGGCACTGCTACCCTTTGAACCAACTCAGAGGTGCCAGGATGCATTAGATAAACATCTTCACTCAATTTAAACAAAAATAATTTATTCATAAATGTCTCATGCGAAAGGAAGGCACACCTTATTCAATATTTTATGTAGCTGATGCAGTTTGCAAAGGATATGTAACAGATTAGTAAACAACCTTTTTAGAACACCTACAGGAGAAGTGGGCAAATGGATGGATTCGAAGAACATCGAGAACCCAGACACTGACATGTCTCTTCCTTTTATCAACAACGTAGTATGTTTACAGGTTTGCAGAATGTACTGAAGAAGAATTAAAAGTTAGAAGCTGTTTTCTCTGGAAATGCAATTATGCTGAAGTATGTTGAAAGATGTCATCAATTTCAATTACATTTGAAAGAAAAAACCGTAAAAATTCAAGGCTGAGTTTGAATCTTCCTTATGCTAAATTCCTTACAATTATCTTTGCTGTTGATATTCTTAGATGTTTTTATTATGATTACTATTTTTCTTACTCCATTTTGTGCAAATGCGGCAGTTCAAAAAGGTCATAACAGCATTTATGAGCTGAATTATGCTGTGATTTCAAAATGTTCACTTTTGTTACTGCTCGGTATAAAAATCAATCCCATCACCAATATTGACCTTGGTGATGGTGAATTGCACTCTGCATCCACAACTGTGCAACACAAAGCCTAAACAGAGAACATAGTAAGGGCAGGCAGAGGTCGTATGGTGGGACTTCACGAGTTTCTTTTTTCTTGTCATGCGTGCAGCATTCCTGGGAGCAAACTGAAAGAGACAAAAGTCCAGGCAAGTTCTGTACTAAAGAGGCTGTCTACAAATAATTGGAAGTGATTTGTGGTGCGGACTTTAATTCTTAGTCTGTCTGTTTTATAGAGCAGTTTGGATTTAATTATACTTGTTGCAAAGCTTTCCCAACATTCTTGAAATTACTGAGCACATACTTAAAGCAGGAAACACTGCAAACTTTATAGACCTCCAGAAAAGTGGAAACACTGTGAATAACTTCTGGGACATTTTTTCATCATGCCAAATGGATGGCCAGCAAATACTGTTACGGTGATTTCTGGCAAAGGAATGGGAAATGGGGTTTTGTCAGATTAGTGTGTCAGAGTTCCATACAGCATTTAACCTCCTATCGTGTGACATTCTGGTTTAAAAATTAACAGTGTCCAATATCAATCTTGAAAGTACTAAGAGGATTAAAAAATAACTGTTTAATGGGGTATTTCTTAAGCGGAATGCTTAACAGAAGAAAGTGTTTCTGTAAAGTTCTGCAGTGTTGAGTGCCTGGCTCAGTAGTGGTCTTTTGTGTTGTTTTTTTAAAAATGTTGGCAAAAATTCACACAGCAGTAGAATAGTAAGTCATGATGAGAACTGGACTGCTCTATACACTGAGCACTGTGGGGGGTGTGGGGGTGGGGGGAGGGAGTGGAACCCACAAACCCAACCAAAACCAAACAAACCCTACTGCAGCTGATGACAAGATTCTTGCTGCCTTTTTTACCTGACTTGTTTTAATAGAGTTAACATATCTGTAAAGGTTAACATATCTGTAAGCAGAAATTGCAGGTTTGCCTGTGAACCTGAGGTGTTGCATTGGGATAAACAGGGCTGAAAATATTCCTAGGTCATGATAGATCCATCAGGGGAGCAAAAGCACTGAGGATCAGTCTGCTGCTGAGCTGGGAAGCAGGAACATTTTAACCTCGTTGAAATGCTGTCTGGGCCTGAGCAAGTCCTGGACCATCCACCGTTACCAAACAGCTGAGCGGTCCTGAGCCAGACGCTTCATGTTTTCTGTCATTCATTCTCTATTTCTTACTCAGTTATGCTGTGAGCCAGCCTAGATATTTCTTCCACCCCACAAGTCTAAGTATTATCTTTACATTGGCAAAGGTTCAAAAGTGAGACAGGCGAGTAATCCAACATCTGGGAAGTGCATACTACAATGATATGTATCTCTGGCATCTCTGGCAGCTTGTTTCTTTCAAAGAGCAAGAAGTAACTTGATCAAGGTCTTTATGTGGGAAGAAGATACCATCTGATACACTGCAGTTCTCCCATCCATTAGACAAAAGAACAACAAAATCTAATACCTGGGAGCTTAATGTAGACAGGTAATTACAATTCTATGATATTCTAAATCTTCTTTGGGGTCTTGTCACAGGCTGTCCCTAGACAATTTCCTGCAGTAAATCTGCAAAACAGATCTAATATTCCAGTGCAGCATCTTGATTTGAAGACTCAGAATTAGCTCTGGGGACCCCCAGGGCAGTCACAATAAGAAGGGTTACACAGAAAACAACCACATTATTTTTTACTCAGAATTGTTTTCATTTGTAAGCTGTAATATTTGACACAGCCAAAGCCTGAAGTCAGCCTCCCTCTGCCAGGCTTCCCCAGGTCAGGCACACCAGCTCTTTGTATCTCCTTGTCCACAGCGTTTCAAGGCTCCAGGCTGAAAGCAAGCACCACCTCTGCCCTCTGTCTGCCGTGGCCTTTTGCAGAGAGGCATCCTCCATGGCCCCATGCTAAAAATGTCCATGGTACAGCAGGCAAGAGCTGCAGGATGATGATGGCCCTTAACCACTCTGTCCCACCTTCTCTGTCCCTGGTGGCCGACAAGGTCCAAGGCAGTGCTGTAAGGAGGGGGCTCCAGGCCATGGTGACCTCCACGGGTCTTTCACAAGATCAGATGGGATCTGTAGTTTGGCAAAGGCAGGTCCGAGACTGTGAGATATTTTCCTGAATGCATACCCTAAAGGCCTGGGTTTTGGTGTGGAGGCAGTGAGTTCTGGGTGAATTGCTACAACCTGAGTTTTGGAAACGAGTCTATTGTAGTCATTTCTCAAAAACACACATTATGAATCAAAAATCAATTCACATGTTGAGAAATTCATTTTGAGTAATAGTGGCAGGGGGGAAAAACCAAACCAGAAGTGCTTTGTTGCAATATTTTCAAAATTAAATGGTCTTGGTTTTGTTATCTAATACTGTTTCATTCTCAAATTGATCTATGTTTAGTGTTAATAGATGGTAAAATATGTGAAGAGCAACTAATGTATCTGACTGGATATTAATTTTCCCTGATTTATTTTCAGTTTGGCCACCAAACAGAGAAATCAATTATTCTCACAACTCTATTCAGTATAAATAAGTGCCTCTCTTCCAACATACTGCTCTCCTTTGTTATGGAGACTCTTACCAGTTATATTAACTTGTGGTTTTCCTCAGAGGATGACGACTTCTAACATTTTCATTGACATAAATTCCCCTTAAATTTTTCTGCTTTAGTTGTGATTATAATGAGTTAGCCTCTACTGTAAGTTTAATTAACATAATGTTTACTGCCTCGTTCAAATAATGAAGCTATTAATTCAAACTATATCTAACAAGGATCCAGTGGGTATTGGACTAAATGTTGGGTTTGATTATTTTCGTTGTCATTCAAACGGTTTTCAGTACACATTGTAATGAGCTCATCCAAGTCACTCGGAAAATTTTGGACAAGATATTATAAAACACATTATCATGTTCTTTAACAAAAGCAGAATGCTATCCCCCTCTCCCCCTATTGCCATTTAACTGGCAAGAACTATGTTGGATAGAACGTATACTGTGTAAACTCTTACTGTTTTCTGCTCTTTGGTTTCATTACCCTCTTCCTGTTAGTGGCCATGTCCATTTATTTGGCCCTTTGTATACATGAGTATTTTATATAGAGTATAATACTGTCTTTTTCCCACTGTGAAAGTCTTGATACTTTTTTTTCAGAACTAATAAAGTGTTGGCTCTACTTAACAGCTGTTTACCTTGGTACCACCACTAAGATGAAAAATTAGTTTAGAGACATTTTTGGGCCAAAGATAATTTCAGCAGTACATGGGACGTAAACATTTATTCAAATGACTGCCTGGAGCTAAAAAACAAGATGTTCCAGAGGTCTGTTAGTATCAGGAGAAGGACCAAAAGACTACATAAAGTGTTGTTTTATTTCCCAGTGGAAAGGGAAAATTTATAACAGATGACAAAAGGACTGAAATTTGGTGGGATTAGTTTTTGCTTCCTCACGGGTGTTAGATTTGATCATATGGTTAATGCTATTATCTTCATTACAAAAATGTAAAACTCCAGATGTGAAATAGGAATAAGTTGAAGACCACTTTGATGGGTTTGCTGGTTAGGGGAGACCATGGAAATTACTGAGGGAATTGTAAACCTTACATAGTAGAGGCTGAGACAATATCATGGTGTACATGGGAGATGGCAAGTCTGGAATATTAGAAAGATTATAAAAGACAAATACAGTGTTCGTGTTTAGAAAGGGATGGCAGGGGAGTATGAACTTGGAGTACACAACTGAAAAGTTACAGATTGCTAAGATTTAATTCCTAGGGTAATATGGAAATGAACAATGTTTTTTCATAAATACATGGAAGATGAAACAGGGATGAGTAACACCTAATATGGATTTATCAAGAAGCAATCTTGTAAAATTTAATTTATTCTGCTCTGTTATAGGATAACTTGCTTTGTAGATAAAGGCAAAGATAGCTTTCCTATATCTTGATTCTTTCAAGGATTTTAATGCCTTCTTAAGTAGTATTTTCATAGCCAGATGAGAAAAGGTTGTTTAGGTGGATCTCCTGGCAGGTGAATGCATAGATAGGTGGCAAGGAACATTAATAAAGCAGCTACTTGTAGCTCACTGGTATACTGAATGTGTGTGTCTTTAGCAGTTCCACAGAGTCTGCCTTGGGTTTGTGTTACTCAATACTGTTATTAATGGCTTGAACAGGGAAATAGGTTATATGCTTAGTAACCTAAGCAAGATGCAAGCACTCTGGAGACTTAAGCAGTTAAATACTTAAGCTGTGCCCAGGTTAGTATAACCTTCTTGTCATCAGGGCTAATTAATCGCATTAGCATCTTGCTAATGTGACCATACTGCTTGGGGTAGCTGTGATATCCCTGAATGGCACTGCATTATGCCACAGAGATTCTCTCAAAGGGAGAAATTCCATACTTTCTCCATGTAATCACCTTCTCCAATGTGCTCCAGGCCAAGGTGCTGATTTACTGGTGGGTCACTTAGGTACATTTAAGCATTTTACTATAAATTCTCCTAGAAACAGCAGACTTAGTTGTGCTGTGTTGTGTAATGCTCACTTTATGCTACAACATCATCTAGTGCAGCATCAAAATCACACACTGCAGCCCCTGAGCTTCCCTTGCAGATTCCTCTAAGTATTGATCAGGCCCTGTGTGTTAGGAAGGTCTGCATAGTCCCTAGTACCTACACTAGAGGAGTGGTAATTTTCCTGCTTTGCATGAAAACACGTATATTAGATTGCAGGATGACTATGATTCTAGCAGATCAATGCCAGAGGAGTTAATATCACCTACTTTTGCCTCCCTGCTGTATAGTTCTAAAATTAGAAGCAAGCAGAAACACTGCGCAGCATCCTAATTGGCTTGTCACTAGGGTAAAGTAACTGTCCAGCTTTTGATCAGAAGGTCCTCTTGTTACAGCCCAACTGGTCTGTTGCTTAACATTCCAGGAAGAAATAAAACATATATTTAAATGTATTAGAATGTTAATCTAGTTAAAGCATCTTTTTTTTATCCAGTCTGAGGTAATGTATTTTTAGTCATTCTGTTCTGTGAAAAAAATTACCTGAAAACATTGTAAGTCACATCCTGACAGCAATAATTTTACCTTGTTAAAGGCAAAGAAGAGGACTTCAGCACTAGCATTTCTGAGAGCCTCATCAAAGTTATGTTTAGCATCCTGTAGTCCTTATTCAAACGACTGAATGTTCATGGTAGTAAAGCCACCTATAAGATGCTTGGGGCCACAGAAAGAAAACATAAAATGCATCTTGTTGGCAGAAGACTTTATGTACTTATCTCAGACTAGGCTGGTCCAGAGAAATAGAAGTTCTTCTTCATATGCATGTCTGTCTAGGAGACATACCTTAACTAAACTTTTATTATATGAAAAGCATGTCTAGACACCAGATTTCGCTGTATGGCTATCTTTGAAGATGTACAGCATATAGCCTGCAGCATGGTATTTCACAGCACCTTTTGTGACTACTGACCTTCTGGCAAACTGTGGCTGCAGCAAGGAAGGCAAGATTTACATCATTTCAGGAGTCACTGGTGGTGTCTGAATGACACAACACAGCAAGCTACCTGGAAGCTCTGTTTGGGCTAATTAGCAGGACTGACAGGTAGTCTTTGCTGGTGAGGTAGAGAACTGCACTGGGTGGCTGCTTTTGGGAGTGAGATGACTTGCTCAGAGAAGCCCTAGGTGCTGCACCAGGCCATTCAGAAAGCCCTTGGCATTGTAAAGTAGCTTAGCAGTCTTCTAGAGGAAGCATTTCTTGGTGAACTGAACAATTTAGCTCTCAAGTATCCTACAAAATATTTTAGATAGTGTGTTTCAGAGTCTTTCTGCAAGTCCTCCAAATTAGAGAGGCTGAGGGAAGGAAGCTGAAGTAGGTCTTAGCTGAGTTGTGTGTCATGGTGTATTAAGACCTCTTCTTCCTTGCCGTAGATCTTAATAAATATGTTCCCACTTTCCCTGTACTTACTTCATCAGGTTCATCTGTACTCCTACCTGTTTCCCCTTCCACAGCCAGTGCTCATCCTGCTTTTCTGCACGTGAACCTACCCTGACTTACAAAGTCCAATCTTCTGCTCTCACTGAGAACCCTGCTAGTTAATCCCTTTCCTGTGCTCTTCTTTCTTTTAAAGGCTGATGGGACCATCCCTGGAAGTGTTTAAGAGAAGACTGGACGAGGAGCTTAGTGACATGGTCTAGCTGGGGGGTGTAGGGCTGGATGACCCTGGGTCCCTTCCGGCTCGGAGTGGCCTGCTAGACTGTGAGGCATCTAGGTTGGTGTTACGCTCTGGGATGTGCTCTCGGTCGCTGTATGGGTATTAGATGGTGAGTTGGACTAGATGATCCTTGTGGGTCCCTTCCAACTCATAATTTTCTGTGATTCTGTGATCTTTTCTCCCTTTTAGTCTTTTCCTCTACATACAACCCAGGAACATCTCAACTTCCTCAAATTCTTTTCTTGTCATGGCAGCTACTGCTCCTTCACTGACTGCCACTCTCCCACCTGCCCCTTTTCTGTCTGCTGAAGAGGACTTCTGCTATTAGCAGTCAAGCACCTTGGTTCACGGTAGACTCTGGAATATGTGAGATTTTTTTCTGATGATTACATCCCATTCACCAGTGTTTTGAGACATAGAGTCCTGCAGCCTGCTGAGGATGTGGCTCCAGCATGGCCACACTGTGCTTCCCAAGCTCTGCTCTGCTCTGTGGGTGCCCTATGGGACTCCCCCTCCACCACCACCAACAGCAGCAGGACTAAATTTGAGGGAAATGAGGCAAAACTTCCAAGTTATTCGCTCTCTAATTTTTAAAGTAGGCCTAAATTGGACCATTTCTGACTGGAACAGTGACAGCAGCAGCAGCAGTAGTTTCAGTGACACTGGTAGCAGCAATTCTAGCCAACCCTTTGCTGTGCCTCTCCCACGGTCGTTAACACTACAGAAATAGAAAGAAATGCCCTTTCCTACTCCTCAAGAAGGAACATTTCACTAGTGCAGCTGAGTCCCAGGGGGAAAGAAAGCTAAAATGTTCAGAAAATACAATAAAAAAAGACATAATGTAAAAGTTAATGCTTTTTGATAGACAGCAAGTGCTCACCAGTGGCGAGGCTGTGGGTTGCTGCAGTGACAGGGCTGCACCCTGGGCCTGCTTAAAAGCAATCACCCTGATGCTCTGGACAGGCACACCAGTGACTGTCTGCAGCCAACTCCAGATAACACAGGACAAAGGCAAAAATTCATCTGGACTGAAATATGTCTTAAGAAGCTGCCTACCAGCACTTAAGCTGTAATCAAGTCCAAAACATGCATAGGTTATCTCAATCATCAGTGAAATGGCACAAAAAATCCTGCTTGGCCTTTAGTGTCATCCCAGCTCCAGCTTACACTGAATGCTGGAAAACGGGGAGCAGAGCGGAGACCTTCTGTTTTGGATGCCCCACATATACTTGGACACAAGCTGGAGAAGCCTCAAGTCTACCCATGACTTACATTCTTCCTTTTTGAGACCCAGGATCTAGTCCAGCCTATATTAATGAGTGTGTTATTTGTACATATCCATATCTGCTTTGTTAAAAGGTTATAACAGTTAGATGTAGCTATTTAAGTGGGCTCAGACTGAAATTACCAGTTGTTGGTGGGCACTAGGTAAACATGATACACCACAGAAACCTGTGAGGAAAGATCCAGAGAGGTGGAGCTGTTCATGCTGTTGCATGGCAGCTAAGCTTGGCAGCTTAGACCCCTCTGTCGACCAGGGAAAAATACCTCTGAGGCAGAACTGCATTTTAAAAGTGTTGTATGGGAGAAAGTGCTCAGAGAGGTGGGCAAGAGGCAGTCGTGTCTGAGCAGGGGCATCTCTCTTCCATGGAAGTTGGCCTTGGTCTGTGTAAGCTTGTCTTCATGTGCTCAGCAGTTTCTCCCAGTTCCCTCAACTGTCCCCCAAACCTGCCATTCATTACCAGACAGCTTTATTGCCATTTATTCATTTACACATAACACCCTTCTACCACATTCCCTCCTCCCAGGCTTCTTTCTTTTTTGTGTAACTTCTCGTTCTTGATAACTCTTCTCCAACCATGCATTCATTCCTTTTCCTCTCTGTCTTTCTGTTAATTTCCCAACACATGAATATCAATGAATTCCCAGATGTGCATTTTTTGCTAGATACTGCCCATAGCCCAACAACTGAATTCGTTTGTTCTTCTCATCCATTGTGTCCAGGGGTTTCCTGACACAACACATAGCCCCTCCCCCCAAAGAAAATATTCAAGCAGTTCTCAACCACTGTTCCACTTCTGAAAATAATTGACAAATTTAAAGAAGAAATGTTGTGATTAGAAACATTAACAAAATAACAAACTTTTATTTTGTGTTTTGTGTAATGATCTATATATGTATACAAAACTGATCACATCTGTGGTCAGATAAATTCATCAGCAGTATGGTCCAGGTAAATTTGCTGCATAACTGTACTTTTACAGATTATATAAATTATCTTCAAATTTGTCTATTTTTAATCACACATACATAAAAAATGTTTTTAAAACAATATTATGGCTAGAAAATTGAGCAGTAAAGAGGATATGCCAAAAAAAGAGCTGTCTATGCCACTTGATTTACATCCTCTTTGTTCTGCATTGCATGCTCACATGCTAATTGGTAAACAGGATCCTGCCTTATCAGGTGTGGGAGAGAGCAGCTGCTGTCCAGAAAGATCAGGATGATGAGAATCCTGTTTCACCTGCTGAATAAGCTTTTGATGAAAATCCTAGCTTAAGACTCAGACTTTTTTGGATAAGACTTGATGACAGCCACAAGGCTGGTACCCAGTTAATTCTCGGGCAGAAAAACAGTGGAGGTCCAACAGGGTTGTTAGAGAGAAAGGTAATCTTCTGAGGATTAAGATGACAAAAGTGGTCCCGAAGAAGTGGGGCCTATCCCTGTTTTTGCCACAGAATTCTTCTGTGATGCCAGGCAAGATGCTTAAAACCTTTCAGAGATGAGCAGCATCTCAGTATGGCTCCTTCTGAGGCTTTATTTTCAGAACTGCTGCAATCAAAATCCATGGAACCTCCACTCTGAAAAATGAGGTTCCAGCTGCCTTTTAACTGTTCTGTCCAGAGTATGCCAACCTTCTGTCTCACAGAGACATTGTACTCTCTAACGCTATGAAGCACACAAATAATTGTGATAAGAACCATAAAAATACCTCTGGAACTTGTCTTCAGGCATTCCCAAGAAACTGCAATACCAAAAATTGACACTAGAGGATTCAAAGCTTTAAAGAGGGACGCAACCAGAGTGATTCAGGTGTCCCGAAAACCAGACATCTACCATAGTACCATTTTCCTATTTTCAGTGCAGCAAACTGAAGGACTCACGGGTTTCACCTAGAGCCCATGTGAAATCTGTGCTCTTTTGGTGCTGGAGACCAGGGAGGACATCCTAGAACAACCATGCCAATCACTGCCTTACACAGGTCTTTTCTCACACTTTTTACTTAGCTTATCAGCAGAATTCTAGTTTCTTCCCCTGGTTCTGGTTTTTCCTTTTCTTGCTCAGACTGGCTCCCATGTTTACGTACTGTAGCCTGAATCTTGTTCCCCATCTTCTTCTCCAATCTCAGTATTTTGTCCTCCTCAGCAATGTTGGACCATTTCTTCTACAAGCAATTTGTTTGTCCTCTCCTGGGTCCTCCCCAAATCCACATCTCTTCCTCCTGCCATACCAATTCCCAGGTTCATCTTTCTTGAATGTGTGCACATGTACAGGTCTGCTACTCCTCAACCTCCCATTTAGCTCAGATCCCTTCCCCACTACCTCCTTTCTTTTAGATTTCTCAGAACTTCTTGCCCAACCCTCCCTCTGACCTCCAATCCTAAATTGTCTCAGGCCACTTCAGGCCTCCTCCTGCCTTCTATGTCTGGCTCTGTGACAAGGAAGAGAGGCATCCTACACTGAGCTCTGGGACCTAGCTAGCCTCAGCCTGAAGAAAACCAGACTGAGCACTGAAGAGCCATTAGTCCTGGTGCTTGAGGCTGGAACAAGTTTGGTTATTCCCCGAAGGAAGCATATGAGCAGTCCAGACACGTGCAGCAGCTGCAGCAGGAGCACGGCGAGGCAGCGGAGCATACACGGGCACCGCCACCAGCACTGGACAGAGCCTACTCGGTGGGAACCAAATCGCCACGAATTTTAGATGTACTTTGCATGCTTGGACCCACTTCCCTGAAAAAGAAGCAAATCTGTGTATTTGGGGTCCACACTGCCTCTGCTGCCTGTATCTAAGCATTCCCATGCCGTGTGTGCCACTCCACTGCCCTCCAAGGGCAGTGCTCCCACAGCCTGACTGCCCGGCCACGGATCCCCTGGTGCCCCCACCCTTCAGTCACCGCTTTCCGAGCTCTGACTGTCCCCGAGACGAGCGCACGGCTCTGAAACTTAACAAGCGGCGTCCCTTCTTAAACCCCTCTGCGGGAAACGCGGGGAGTGCGGGCGTGCCGCTCCATGAGCTGCGCCAGGTTATTCGCAGTCGTGGGGAAGAAATCAAACTTTGTCTGAAAGAGATGACAATTTTTGAGGAATGCCAGGAGTCATTTCCAGGGGAGTCTCCGTCCCTTCTCCCGGCGCCGCGGAGCGCCAGTATTAACTGAGCGCGGCCCCTGCCGGCACCGCTCGGCGCCCGAGGTTTCCTGGGCTCCGGCTGTGCCATCGCTCACTGCCGTCAGCTCGGGCTCGGCGCACAGGTCGGGGACTGCAAATCCAAGTGTCACTGGCACAGGAATGGTTATTACCAGATGCTAATTGCTCGTTAATGTATGCTAATCACTGCTGCATGCCAGCACGCTCAGCGCACCGAGAGCCAGGCCGAAGGCGCTCGGCTGGAGCGGAGCCGCTCCTTTCCTCGGTGCAGCCTCGTCCCCTCGGCCACGCTGGGAGCCGCCACCAAGGCCCTAGGGCTGTGCCGTGCGAGCACGGCGGTCTCATCCACGGCCGCCATCCCGCTCCTCAGGCGAGGATGCTGGTGATTCCTGCCTCCCCCGGGCTCCAGGTTTTGCTCCGCGGAGGTTTCCTTCAGGCGGGAGACAAGCGTCTCCAGGCTGTCCCCCTGCCGGGGCTGGAGCCGCCGCTCACCCACCGCAGGGGACCCAGCAGGTGCCGTCCCCGGTTGGAGCGGTGATGATGTTTTGTGCGGGGACGGGAACACCACACAAACTTTAAAACCCGCTGCTTGGACACATCTCCCTGGCCGCGCTTCACTGAGAAGCGTCGGGAGCGGCTCGACCCGGCATCCGCTGCCCCAGGCGGGAGAGGCGCCCGCTGGCTACGGGGCTCAGCGGAGGTGGCGGCTGCAGCGCTCCTGCCGCACGTAGGGCTCGCCCNGAGGAGGAAAAGGAGGAGGAGGAGGAGAGGAGGAGGAAGGGGAGGGGGGATCTTCTCGGCGAGGATGCCCGGAGCGGCTGCAGGGACGGCGGCGACAGGAGCAGGCTCGTCAGGAGCGTCAGCAGCGGGGATGCTCCCGGCTCAGGAGGCGGCTAAGATCTACCACACCAACTACGTGCGGAACTCGCGGGCCATCGGCGTGCTCTGGGCCATCTTCACCATCTGCTTTGCCATCGTCAACGTGGTGTGCTTCATCCAGCCGTACTGGATCGGGGACGGCGTGGACACCCCGCAGGCGGGCTACTTCGGGCTCTTCCACTACTGCATCGGCAACGGCTTCAGCCGGGAACTCACCTGCCGGGGCAGCTTCACAGACTTCTCCAGCCTGCCTTCGGGAGCCTTCAAAGCTGCATCCTTCTTCATCGGGCTCTCGATGATGCTCATCATCGCCTGCATCGTCTGCTTCATCCTCTTCTTCTTCTGCAACACAGCCACCGTCTACAAGATCTGTGCCTGGATGCAGCTGACCTCGGGTGAGTGGAGGCAGCGGCCCCGGCTCTGGGGGGCTCCGCTCCGTCCTGCCCGGCACAGCCCGGCCCGGCCCGGTCCCGAGGGGCACAGGCTGCTCCGGAAAAACTTGCGGCGTTGGCGGCCGCCCGGGCTGGGAGCGGGTAGGGGAGCGACGGGCTGGGGGTGGCCCGCCGGGACAGGCCGGGGAGGGGATGCTCGAGGGTGCCGGGACACATGGGCAGCGTCGCAGAGCGGTGCCGATGCTGCCCCGGGCCGCCCCGCCGCCCTCCCGGGTACCGGGCGAGGACCGAGTCAGGCTCAGCCCGCAGCTCTTCGCACCCCTCCCAGGGTGCCCGGAGGAACTGTCTGGTTTCGGTGTGTGAACCGACCCGTGAGCTTCAAACCACTCTCCGGCAGGGCGGGCGGCAGCGCCCGACTGTCCTGCAGCGCGTGGTCTGCTGTAAAGGTCAGGAGAAAATGGCAGTGGGGACACTTGGAGCAGGCGACGGTGGGTGGAGGGAGCTAGCAGCCTGTTGAAGGTTAGTCCCGAGCCCAGGTTTCCACCTGGCCAAGGCAGAGCCTACGTCGGCTCCGTGGGAGGGGTTGGCGAGGTCTTTTGCTGGCGAACTGGAAGGGCAGCTGAGGTCGTTGGATGTGGCAGGCAGGAGTTTTGGTTGGGATCTGGTTCGCTGGTTCACAAGATTTATTTGCCGCTATATGTTAGGAGTGTAAAGAAAAAAAATTAATTTCAGTTGTTGGTTTTGTCTCGGAAGATCTGACTTCATCTGGCTTTCCTCAACACATCCAGTGACTCCCTGGGGAAACTGTATCATGAGAAAGAGGGAGAGCACCAGGACATCCTTTTTTGTGTTTCCAGCAGCTTTCCCTCCGAATTAGTAGAGAACTGGTGATTTGTGGGAGCTAGGAGAAAAACATGATCTGTAGGGTTGAGACAGTAATAAAAGCAGTTTTAGTGAGACAGAAAATACTAATTCTTTGATCATTTCAGAAGAAAAAGGCTAAAATCAAAACTTAGCTTTTACATATCCTACTGATAAAGCCCTGAAATTGAGAAGTTTTGGATTTGGAGGATTAAGTTGTTAGGAAAACAGCAAAATATCTCCAAAATGGGCTCACAATCACTTTTTCAGTCCCCTTAATTGACCTACATTCATTTTGGTTTCTGAGCAGTAATTCTTTGGAGTTTTTTGCTGAACAGCTTCAGCATTATTCAGTTGGCCACCTAGTCCATAAGACTTGGTGGAAATCCTCTGGTTTATATGAACCAGCTTTAATGATTTCTCTCTGTGATGCTGTTTTTATGTGTGTTATTATATATTTTTACACTGTTTCCTTCACTGAAGTATCCTCATAGTTTCTTTTTGTATCACTTGGGGATTATCTGTAGTCACTTGAGGTTGGTAGATTTTTTTTCCCAATTCCATCGAGTCTAGGTTTTGGTTCATTATCTCTGCATTGAGAATCTTCTTTGATGCTGGTGGCTACGCTGCCCATTAAGTGACATGCCTTGTGATATGGACTGGTTAATTGTGCACAGTATGTCCCTTGGCTCCAGGCAGGGCAGACTGTTTCATCTTTGCACCACTGATGTCTCCTCTGCTTCATTAAGGACTTCTGCTTTCAGTTGTATCTCCTCTCCTTATGGCTCTGCTGCTATAAGGTGACATGAATATTCACTGCTTGGGTGCATTTCAGGCTGTTTTGCTCATGTCCAGTATGCAGTAGGACAGCACAATTTCCAAATCCCTTGCACTTTCCAACATCAGAGATAATGGTGTTCTATTTATGTGCCAACAGAAAATAGTTCAGGTCAGATAAAATGAATCTGATTCCTTTACTGCATTTCTCTACAGGTGAATAATAATGTTTAGAAACCACCGCATGCAGCTGATCTGCTGGAGCCCAGCCAGTCTGTACCATGCTGCACATGTGCAGTTGTGACACTGAAGATACTTTTTCAGGCAAAGCCACACAGAATTTTTGTCATTTCCAAAGCTAGTAGATGGACTGTTGGCATTAAAAGCCAACAAAAGGAGTTTTCTATCAGCAGAAGAATCATTTCACAGACTGCTCCCTTCCAAAATAATAAGGGAATGCATGTATAGCTGAGTTGTTATTGACAATCTTTCCCAATTTGTATGTGAATGCCCACACACAAAATGTATGTGAATGTATGTGAATGAAGAACGAGAACAATGTTGGGTGTTGAAAGAGTCTGGCTTTGTTGTCTGCTGAATGTTTTGCCTTAATTCAGCATTAACTTGACTGTTCATTTCTGCATTACCTAAAGTTGCCTCAAAGGGAGAGAAAACTACCAGAAAGTCCATAGTGGTTTGGGATTCATCCCTTGAAGAAGAAAACAGTGGTGGTGGGAAAGACGGAAAACTTAGAGTAAAATGTGTAGGACAAGTGGGTTATAATGGTAGATTTTCTATGAGCTATATGACTTACTTCTGCTATTATTTTACTCTTTTGAGAGTAGTATACGTAATAGGCAATAGTAATTTTAAGATGTTTGTCTCACAAAACCCAATATCGTAATGTCATCTACACATGCAAATACTTCTGTGTAGTACAGAGAGAAAATTAAACCTGAAGTAGTAAAATAAACAAGTGTGTGAGTACAGGTTTGATCTTGCTTGCTATTATGTACCTTCATAGTATTATCATGCAGTTAAATAATACAATATTTAAAACTGGTGTAATTTAGATCTTCTTAGAATCATGTTTCTGATGTGGGACCATGGTTGGTTTAGGAATAAAACGCTTAGGAATGAATTTCTTTAAAAGGAAGATTTTTATCACATTCTGTCCTGGATGAGTCATTATAAATTGTCAGCATGATGTAGCTCTTGTTTTGAAGAGGTATTTTTCAAATAAGAAAAAGATAAACATTGTCTTGGACACGTGCAGTCTTAGTCCTTGTTGCTGTCTAATCATGCCTGTGGCTAGAAACATCTATGACATGATTAGAAAGAAAAATCCTAGGGAAAAAAGCTATTTCCTTTGTGTACATGAGTACATTAGATGGCTTTATGATTTGGCCATTGCTTAGTCTGCTTTTTCCATTCCATGTGCATAATGCTGTCAGGGTACACTTGATACTTTAAGTGCCAGTGTTGGCAGCCTCATTCTCCATCCCCTAGTCTTCCCTTCTGCAATTGAAAAATCATATGTACAAACACTTGCACATACACTCAAATTTGAGCAGCTGCATGAACGCAAACACTTGGTGAATTCGTTAGAAATTAGGTACATATTATTGTTCTTTATTACCCTGCATCTAAAGTTCGCAAGAAACCTCACAAAGACAGATAATTCCTGAGATTTATTCCTTTATAAGTTAAATAAATGAAACCTTTCGGTTCTGTCACTATGATTTTTTTTTTCATTATTAGACATTTGTTATTACTTTTTTTCCTTTACTAGGATGTTGCAGGTTACAAGAAAGAAAAAAAAGTAAAGAAAACAAAACAAAGGCCTGTAAGTGTCTCACAGACAAGCAGGGTGAAACTAATATATGTGTTTTTCAGGAGATGCCTAAGCCCATGCCCACAGTAAGAGGACAGTTGAACAAAACATAAAACCTCTGTACTTTGGAAAACCACAGATCCATCTAGTCCAGTGATCTCCGCCAGTGGTCTGTAGCATGGGCCCACAGAATCATCAAAGCAGCTAAAGCTCATTTTGCCCTCAGTGCTTTCTGTTCTCCAGCATTTATACAGAGGGATTTCCTCAGATGGATCGTGGCATTTAAAAGCTCTTGATGAAATTTGGGGTTTTTATACTTTTGCTTCTTTTTTAACCTGTGTAAACTTTTAGCATTTACAGTGCCTCGGAGCAAGGAGTTCCACAGCTTAATATGTATTGTGTGAAGATTCAATAGTGGGCACTGTGTTTCAAATCTTGTGCTTGCCCATTTAATTTGATCCCCTCAGCTTCTGTATTGGAAGAGGCTGTGAACAAAGGGGACTTGCAGTCACATTCCCTGGGCTGGCTCTGTTTACACCTTTGCTGTATCCCCTCAGTTACGTGGTTTGGGCTTCTTAGTCAGGTGTTAGTTGTTGGGTTGTACCATACTTGTGATCATCCCTGCTTCCCTGCCTATAGCCATTTCTAGTCTGTTGTATCCTTTCAGAGATAGTGGGTCGAGAACTACACACAGTATTCAAGACAGACAAACCAGCCATTCATACAACAACTTAATAATATTATCCCTTTCATTCTTGGTTCCTTTCCTAGTACTCTCTTTTTCCCTATTATTGAACAATGGGATGATGTTTTCACAGAACTACCTATTATAACCCTAAGATCTCAGTCCTGAAGTGGTAATAGCCACCTTGGAGAACATAATTTTGTGTAGTTAAGTTTTTTCCCTTCAGAGAAGTGAATTCATATTTGTTTATATACATTGACTTTAATTTGCCATTTTATTGCCTAGTCACTCAGTATTGTTAAGTCTTTCTTCATAGTCAGCCCTCGTCTTAAGTAGCCTGAATGAATATCAGCAGCAAACTTTGTCACCTCACCATTTACCCCGTTTTCCAGCTCATTTATAAATAAGTGAGTAGCTCCCAAGTTCCAGCACAGATCCCTGCAGGACTCCACCACTGACCTCTCTCCACCTGAAAAATTGACAGTATTTTCCTACCATCTGTTTCCAATTATTTATTCCTGCAAGGACATTTATTTTTATCATCTGGGAGTTTAGGTTTTTTAAGACTTATGAATTAGAGATTCATCAAATGTCTTTTGGAAATCCAAGTAGACTTTGTTAAGGAAAATTTCCAAGGTACTGGTTATTTTTCACTTCTTTGGAGAGCTCTAATACAAAATTATCCAAAATAAGTGTGTTGGTCCTACCTTACTCACTTCCTTTCATCACACAAATATTCCATGCTTCTAAACATGTTGCCATACACTGTTTCTTTCATAATTCTACTGATTTATGTGATGAAAGTATTGGTCTTTCTGTGGTTCTTCAGGTTTTCCCTGGACTTGTTTTAAACTAGTTTCCTATTACTCAACTGCTGGTTCTTTGGAGTCAAAGCAGCCATAATAGAGAGGTTATTGCATGCCACAGTTAAAAGCCCATTTAAAACAGGGAATTGTTTCAGAATGAAAAGGTGAAATTTTTCATTGCAGCTGTGTTGTTTGCTTTGATACCTGAATTCGGTCTGCAAGACCAGGTGACTTTTATATAAGAGTCTTAAAAGGCTTGACCTTGGTGCTCTTGAAGCCTTTGTTACTGCTGTTTGTCAGATCTTGGTATAGGGGTAAGTTCCAGAAAGCTAGAAAAAAAAACCCCAGCTTGGTGCCAGTTTGAGCAGGGTGTCTGGTGTTTGAACAGGGTGTCTAGTGAGGTCAGACAAAGATCTTGTTTGCAGCCTCATATCTTTAACAAAGGGATACTGAGAGAGAGTAATTTACTCTTATGGCTGCTGAACTTTGCAGGTGGCACAAAATTTTTTTGTTTAGTAAATGATAGCTATTTGTTTAATATACTATGTTAAGGACAGGTAATTCCATAGACCTGGCCTTGAACACTCCCAGGGATGGAGCATACACAACTTCTCCAGGCAACCTGTTCAAGTGCCTCACCACTGTCACAGTAAATAATTTCTTCCTAACACCTAATCTAAACCTATTGTCTTTCAGCTTGAAGCCATTCCCCCTTATTCTGTCACTACATGTCCTTGCAAAAGGTTTCTCTCCATCTCCCTTGTAGGCTCCCTTCACGTACTGGAAGGCCACAATTAGGTCATAATGAAGCCTTCTCTTCTCCAGACTGAATAATCCAAATTCTCTCAGCCTTTCTTCATAGGAAGGGTGCTGCTTCCAGTTGGTGGCCCTCCTCTGGATTCACTCCAACAGGTTGATGTCTTTCTCTGTTGGGGAGCCCAGAGCTGGATGCAGCAGTCTGGATCGGGTCTCAATAGAGGGGCAGAATCCAATTTAGACGTTTGTGAGGGACCATGTCAAAGTTTTTAAATAAGTCCACATAAATGGCATCTGTAGCCTTGCCCTTGTCTGCTGATATAGTCATTCCACTGTAGAAGGCCGCTAGTTTGGTCAGGCAGGATTTGCCCTTGGTGCAACTGTGCTGGCTGTCCAGAATCACTTCCCCATAAACCGTGTGCCTTAGAAGGGCCCTCCTTTATACTGTACTCTTTTTAAAGGTGGGTGCAATGATTCCCTTTTTTCCAGTCACCTGGGACTTCACCTGACTGCCATGACTTTCTAAATATCATGGAGGGTAGCTTGGCAACTGCATTAGCCAATTCCCTCAGGACTCAGGGATACATCTCATCAGGTCCCATAGACTTAGGGACAGGTTCAGGTTAGGGACTTATGTTCAGGTTCCTCATGTGGTCATGAACCCGATCTATACTTGCAGTGGGAAGCACTTCACTCTTTCAGTCCCCACCCTGCAGTATGCTGACTCAAGAGGTGTGGGAACAGAGGTTGCTATGGAAGACTGAGGCAAAAAAAAGGTCTTAAGTACCTCATTTGTTCCCTTGTCCATTGTTACCACTTTTACAGGATTGAGTATCATAGGGGTACTCCTCCTTTGTTTTTTGTGGTTAACAGACCTATAGAAGTGCTTCTTGTTACTCTTTGCATCCATTGCCAGGCTCAGTTCCAGCTTCAGAAGATGTAGTGGGTGACCTGTTGATGGGAGAATTATGAAAATTATGTATTATGGAAAACAATTACAGTGAATCCTCTCTGNTCCCGAGTCAGAGGGGGCTCAGAAACGGTTCCCTTTTCTTCCCCGTGCTCAGAGAGTCCGAGGGGAGACGCAAAAAAGTGCCCGGAGTTCTCCGGAGTTCCAGGGGGTGGGGTAATGGGCGTGGCCTGCATGCATATTAATGACCTGCAGCTCTTTGCAAGGTCAGGGTTTTGCAAGGGCTGTCGCCTGTCCCTTTCCTCACGAAGGAGGAGGTATAATTGTATTTAGAAGAGAAATTAGAGACTGTGCTAGATGGACATCAGAATGTTTGCTCTCAGTGCAGTGCTGCGCTTAAGAAGCCCAATGTCGTCCCTAAATATGTATGCAAAAAATGGTACTGCCTTTGCCCACAGTGGTTCCCATGCCCTTACTGTCTAGGTCAAACATCTTTCAAGACTCCCTTTCAAGTATTAAGTAAAAAGGATCTCTGAACTGATTTAAATAAATGAAAGAAGACCTAAAAGGATGAATTTTCTTGCTATTCAAAAGAAGATTAAAAATTGACAGATGATGGCGTATAAGGACCTACAGGGGGAGATTTCAAGTCATGCAGTGCTCCTTAACTTGACAAATGGTGTGTTTGGAAGCTGAAGTTACACAAATTTGCATTAGCCATGAGGTATGTACATTTGTAACCTTCTAAGTTTCATTTTTCATTTGTTAATTATCTTTACTAACTCACCAGAAGCAAAGGACCTTAACCGACATCGCTGCCAGCTTTTGTTGTCACTATGTATCCAGTTGTAAAGCAGGTGGCACATAGGAGGCAACAGGGAGGAAGACAAATCTGGGAACATGGGGCACATTTTTGAGCAAAGTTTTAGCATCAATGCTTACTCTAATATGAGCATAAACAGCCCCCCATGCCACCTGCAGGGTGAGGTGACTGAGGTTGTATTTAGTGATCTCTGAGCAGTAGTGGGTGTTGCCCTATCAGAGAAAATTCTGAAAAATCAGGGATCCTGAGGGTTCTGCCCCTGTTAAAATGAGATTTGCCTCTGCATTTTGTGGAAATGGGGTGCTGGAGCTGTACAAGTTGGCAGGGATCAAGGGTCTCCTTGTGAAAAAATAGTCTGTCTCATCAAGCCTGTAAGGATATATCCTTATATTCAGGCAGGCCTGATGCATGTGCTTCTTTTTGCCAGAGAAGAAATCATGCTGCAAATATGATTTTCTGTCTGTTCAGCTCCAAAAGAAAGCTTCCCATGCGGCTTAGCAGAGATCTCCAGAGCCTCCCTCATTGTTGCTTGGGAATGCCCTATGGTAGCCTCTGCTCTGCTGCTGTCACACCAGCTGCCATGAGTTTTGCCATTCTGGCTCAGGAAGTGCTCATGTCCTATTGCGAGTCCTGGCTTGTATCAGGAATAGTGAGGCCAGCAGGACTAAGGAAGTTATTCCTCCTGTGTACTCAGCACTGGTGAGGCCGCACCTCAAGCGCTGTGTCCAAATCTGGGTCCTTCAGATTAAGAAAGATGTTGAGATGATTAAATGTGTCCAGAGAAGGGCAATGAGGATGGTGAAGGGACACAAGCCCTATGAGGAGTGGCTAAGGGAGCTGGGGTCTCAAAATCACACAGCCACATTAGTCTTGATCCCAGAGGGAACCTGTCTAAAATGTATCATGTAAGAATTTTATATCTTTTATTTGTATGAGTGATTTGAGATTTTGATATCAAAACTTGATTTTGAAGGATAAAGATGCTTCTGGAATGGAGGAGAGATATTTTCTTTTGGTTTAGAGTGAAATAACAATTTCAGTGTCTTATAACTCTCCCAATTGCCTTTTATGAACATCCTGGGGGCTGTGGTCCACTGTTTGAAAAACAGTAAGATGATAGAAGAGTAAGATACAGAAGTAAATGCATGAAATAATCCAGAGAACGAATTCCATTTCTTTGGAAAAAATTATATATGTGAAGGAAGAAAAAAGGGGGGAAAGAAACTGGGAGAGAATTTAAAAGAGGAATACATATATCACCTATTGAAATGTGAGGAGCCGAGAACTTGGATACACATAGTTGGGAAATAGAAATGGGAGTGAGGTTTTGGAAAGTGTCTGATGTCGGTGCAGTTTTACTTTCTTGCACCTGAAGGGGCATCAGCGGCATAGGATACTGCTGCTGCTGAGTTCTTTCAAAAATTCCATTGAAAAGCTTAATGAAGAAAATTGCTATATGGGAAAATGAAGCCATAGAGTGTGGAAACATATGGGTATTATCAGCAGGAAAAACGCATGGAAGAAAAGAAGGCTAGATTTCAAACACAAAGGTTATTTTACCTTTCAAGAAGTGAACCTTTTTAGCACTGTGGTATAAACAGCATTAGCTTTGATCTTGCAAACATAAAGACAGCAAGCATATCAGAACAGAAAGTCTGTGGTGTGATCAGATGGTGTGGATTCAATATTTGAAAACTAACAAGATCTGTCTGAGAGGAATGGCAGGGTCATAGTACTGAGGCATCACAGAGGAAAAAATAAAAACATTTTTTGCTCAGAAATGGTGAAATGAAAAAAAGACATGAACAAGGCTGTAGCCTGGAAAGCCTGCAGAATTTGATAACATCAGTTACTATCAGCATCATTAAAAACGCAGAGGCAGCATGACAGTGAATAGTTAGAATATGCATTACTGTGTGGAACAGTGTGCAGCTCCCAATTACTAACAGAGAATTATGGCTAGAATCCTTAAAAAGGGGAATACATATAAGAAACTTCAAGATCTGCCGATTCTAAGAAAGATATTATCCATCTTCACTTTGGCATACAGAGATGCAGAAGACTTGAAAAAAGCTGGCCTCAGAATGAGAAGGTCATACTTACCAGGGGAAAAGTTTCGTTTATTTTCTCCTTGAGCAGCCAGATGCAAATTTATGAATTTCATTGATTTTTAAAGGTAGCTGATGGCCTCTGTGGAGAGCCTCTTTGACACAAGCACATCATGTGCTATTTCAGAGAATATTATTCAATCAAGTAATTGAGAGTGCATCAGAAGAGAGCGCTACTGAATAAATGGTTTGAAATAAATTATTACAACCAGTAGATGAGTTGTCATACATTCCACTTTCCTTATTTTTCTCGTTATTTTTCAGAAAGGAAAAGTTTATGCAGAAGAAAGCTAGACATGCAAGGTGAAAGAAAATATTCTGAGTTGAGAGGCTTAGAAAAAGCTACCTGTGAAACCTTGTGAGGTTCTTTTGTTTACTGCTAAAAGTCAAAAGTCATATGCCTTACTTGCAGAAGTTGACTGAATAAGGTGAGTGATCTCATGCAATTACTGTGGCCAGGATGTGTCTTGTACTGCTGGGCCACACTGTACTTTGCAACCTTCAGTGGTTTATTTGTTACAATGAACATTGCGTGCACCATAAGTGTGAAGTGTGAACAAAATAGGACAAGGTCCCTTAAAATCAGGGAAGATTTTATCAGGGAGAGGAGGAGGGTCATCTCTCCCATCTGACCTTTTGCCTCCTCCTCTGGAATAATGGGAGTGGCTGCAGAAGGCTGAGTGCTCCTCAGTTCAGTGGAGTCTCTTGATATCGGCCAGAGCCTTGGAGGGGGTTGCTTTGCCCAGATGACAGCATGTAAGCATGAAAAACCTCCATAAACGTTCTTGTGCTTCTTGGAGAGACATTTCCATACTGAGCCATCTCAACTTGCCAGGGCCCAGCAGAGGGATGCAGTTGCTATGCCTGTACCTGCAAATTAAGCACGTCCAGAACCACCCTCTGGTGCAGAGTGAACTGGCACATTGGCCAGTGTCCATACTATTACATTTTTTTACCTTCAAAAACTGGGTCACTGTACTCAGACTGCCTGTTGGGAACCATTCCTGGCATGTTCTAAATTGCAAACTGTGCCCTGGCAATATTTTGGAAGATTTTTAGATAAAAAAGACTAAAACCACTCCTGGAAAACATGCTGGGGGACAGTTCTAACAATTTAACAGTGTAGACAGTTGAGATTCAATGCCTGGGAATGCTCCCTGGCACTGCTAAATTTATCTATGTAGACATAACCAGTATGTAGCCAAGTCTCAAAATGAGGAGCTCAAGAATTAATCTTTGTGGGAAATTTAAGGTGACATGGGATTTGGACTTTTAATTTAAACTGATTCATAGCTGGAACTCAGTGCCATAGTACAAAATTCTGATTTGCTGGATGAAAAACTCACCCGAAGTGAAAGTTTACTTTGAAACTAGTCTTAGTAATGACCTTGAAAAAGAAGAATGTTTGTAACCTTTGGCAAGAGGAAGAAGTAATAAAAATGCAGAACAAGCCACAAAAAAAGTTTTTGACCTAGAAATAGTGGGAGAATGTTATGTATGATCCTAAGAATCATAACTGAGACTAATCTCTGATATAGATTGTATGTTTTAAAATCAGATTTCCCACAGATATCTTTAGCTTGGCTAAGACTTCTTTGAACACTATAAAACTGTTAGACATTGAGTGCATACACATTAAAGACATTCAGTGCAGTTTCTTAAAGAGTTAATTCAAAGTTTTAAGATTAATTCTATGGGAGAAGTATTAGACTTCCCATGAAAATAAAATTATTCACCCTTGCATCTTTATGTTCCTCAAAAGAAAGTTAATTATTACTTGGTTGCTGTGTCTTGGTATTTAGATTCCTATTACTGGTGAAATTATATTAGAACATCATGAAAATGAAATGTTTGAAATTTCAATCCGTGGCCATTATTCTAGAAAAACGAAGTTCCAATTAATCCAAACATGCAGATTACATACCAATCACAGTCACTTTCATTTTGGTCATGCCAGGTGTTTGTATTTGATCGGATTCATCAGTGGGTGTGGCAGCATCAGCTGACTCACCAACAGTCATTTCCAAGCTGACTCTCCGTGGTTTGTCAGCCTTGAGGAGCAAGGTGGCAGTGGTGCCATGGACTCACTGGTGCAGGATGAAAGTGCAGCGGAGGGTGGGTAACAGTAAGTGGAGATATTCAAAAGCTGTTGGGTCATGATCCTGAGTAACTTGCTCTTAGGGACTGTGCTTGAGTAGGGAGACTGGACTAGATGATCTCCAATGGTCCCTTCCAGCCTTACTCATCCCGTGATTCTGTGAGTGAAGAGGACCTGGGTATACTTGTTCACCAAAGGATGGCGATGGGGTGGCAGTGTAAGCAGCTGTGTAAAAGACATATGTGATCCTGACACATCTTTCGTAAAGTACTTCCAGCTGATTTAGGACAATGTTGACAAAATTACAGGATGCACTGTGGTATTTCTTGTGGGATTCTGATGTCCATACTGATGTCCAGTTCTGACTGAGATGGCAACATAGCTGCAAGAAGGAAACCCAGCAACAGGTGATATTTCTTGCAAGCAGAAAACTGGGAAAGCTTCCTTAGTTTAATGTAGAAAAGGAGGTTGATAAGATGTGTGTGACTGCTCACTAAACACACGTGAAAGGGCTAAGATAAGAGGAAGAGAAAATAACTGTTTGAACCAATGACTTTGATTTGATTTGTTTTCCTAAACTTTTTCTAAAGGTGATGCTACATGTCATGTAGCATTATTACAGGAAATTACAGCCCATTGACCTACTTTGCCTCGTGACACTTACAAAATCTCAGAAGTAGTTTATGAATCCTCTGGAATCCATGGACTATAGACTGAAAACTAATGATTTTACACTCATGGCTAACAGTGGGACAAGAACAAATGGATATTAGCAGAATATAAATCACCTCAGCCTGGAAATTAAAAGGTGCTTTCTATTAGAGCAGGAAAGTTCTGCAGTAACTTTCTGAAGGGAGAAGATTTGGTAAAATACTGAGCTGTGCACTAGAAACAGATAAATGTCTGACTGAGATTATAGAATGCAGTGTTTGTAACAGCATGCCTTGTTCCTCTCTCATTTCTCAGAATGAACTCATCTGAGTGAATGCTCTATTCTGTTCTACTCAGTTTGTCCTGTTTTTTAAAACATTACCACTCCTGTCTCAGTGACTTCTAGGATTAAAAACAGGCAGTGAACAAGATCTGTAGATCTGTCAGTGGGGCTCATTCCTGCCTGGCATTCTGACCAAACAAGCAGTTTTCTTTAAATGCCTTGCAAAACTGAAAACATTGGCAACAACAAGTGTTGCAGCAGTGTGCTTCATGTTTTTCCTTTTCATTCAGCATTTTCATATTACTCAGATATTAAATTTCCTTAAGAAAATGTAATTTATGTTAGCTAAATGCTGTGGTGTTTAAAAGTGAAAGCAGTTGGAAAAGAAATTTTTATAATATTCTAAAATACCAAGGTTTCAGTTTACAGAGTATCAGTTTCATGACTAATCTAAGATGCAGTTTTGTTATGGCTGTTTCCTGGAGAAGTTGTTTCTTGTTAGCTTTCCATACACCTAATTATTTTGTAAAGCCGTGCTGCCATGTAAACTATCATCCTAAACAGCTTATAAACACATAAAGTCTCTTCGTCTTGTTGATACACAACTGGATGCATAATGTTTTGTGTGAATAGGTTGGTGTCAGATATGTTGGATGTGGCTTGTCAAGTGGTCCTTGCTCACACAGGATGGGTAGTGGAGCAATGTCAAGTTCTCTGTTCCATTATTGCTGCCTCCTTTCTTGCCTCCTGTGGGACTTTCAGAGGGAGAGAGAGGAGGGAGCACTTTGTCAACAGGAGAAGCAAGTGTTCAGTGCATCAAGAAACTGTATATAAGGCATATCCCTGAGCTTCAAGTGAAACACTGTTGGTCTTGTATGTTTTTATATGAAAGCTGTTGCATGCACTGTGCTTACTTAAAACTGTCTGTAGAGATTTTGCACCCTTACAGGGACAGATCTGCAGATATAAGTATCTGGGTTTAAATTTAATCCTACTGAACTGAGCGAAATTACGTTTTAACCTAAGATAGTATACTTAATAATTGAATGTTAAACATATAAGACAACATTTCATCTTGTTTTAGTTGTACACTGGAAGAATTGTGCCGAAGCAAAAGTGAGGTTGTCTGGGAAATTGTAACTGTATTTTTGTTTCTTCCCAAGAGATGTAGTTTCTTTTACTCCCTGGGGCTGGTTTTTCCCAAGTCAAATCTGAACCGAATGCAAAGCACGCTACTACAGACAGCTTGCATTTTGCTTTACACTTCATCAGGTGATGGATAAGCATAGATTCAATGGCAAGGATGTGCCTGAGAACATGCAATGAAATGCCTAACTACACACTACCAGGCTTAGCCTGTTAGACTGCAGTAGGGTGATATGACTGTCATCTTTGGAGGACCTAACCTGGCTCTGACAAGGCCAGTCAAGTGTTTCTGCAGTACATCCAGGAGCGTTCACAGTCTTAGGATATGATGGCATGCTGTGGTAGCCAAGGCATCAAACAGTTGCCTACATCCAGTTGTCTGTGATTAAAATGTCTCAAGGATCCTGTCTGACTTCTAACTGCTTTTTCAGCAGGACACAGATCCTCTATAGGTTCTCTGTTATCGACACACAAGTGTCACAAGCAGTAGAACAGCTCAAGTGATACTAGGCACCAACATACTGGTGAGTGAATCAAACCCTCGTTCTACTCTCAACTTGCCTGTAAAACACTTTCGCTTGGGTTTCACAGTCTGGTGCTGAATCCCATACTTTGTGGTTATGGAGCTGGTCACATCTCAGGCACCCAATTAGCCTTGGCTCTGAGCTCTTCTGAGTGGAGCCACCATGCGTGTTCTGACATCTGGACAACGCTTCAGAGATCCTGGAGCTGACTGAGTTCCAATTCAGCCAGCTAAAACTGTCTTCTTTGGCCTATCATCATCAAGGGGACTGTCCATGGGGTTGGCTCTAAGAGCATTTTAATTTTGGTGCATTTTTAAAGTTAATCTTCCAGTTGTTCCAATTTAGTGTAAATTGTTTCACATTGTGGAGCAGTGTTGGCATATGCAAACTGGGTTTCTTTCCCAGATGTCCTTCAGGATTACACCCAATGCACTTCTACCACTAATATGTGTGCTTTCCACTAGACCAGACCAGGACTGGTCCAAAGTGAAATCTGTGACACACCCATGTGCCGGATATCAGTCCTAGATGCGGTTTCACTTTTTAGATCCACCCTGTTTCAATACATAACTTGCTATTGTAGGTAGACTATGCCTTTATACATTGGATTTTATTAAATTAGGCTTGCTTGTGTCTTTGATTGATGAAGTTGAGTTTAGGGGTAATTAAAAAAGTATTTTGTTCTTGATTAGCAATATTTTGTCAACCATAGTTCCTTTGTAATGTGCTTTTGCTTGGGATTAAAATAAATCCAGTGTCATAACTGCAGGTATCAGAAATATGATAAAGGAATCTGAATTACCTAATGCTAAAGGACATTAGTGGATAGTGTATGAAGAGCTGCAAAATACTTATTGACAATTGCTAAAGAAAGCTGTTGTTATTTATTGCTTCCATTTATCACAGTTCTGAAAGTCAGGTTCTCATCATTTAAGTAAATACCTCATTTCTGCTGAGCTTCAGTGATACCTGAAATAAAGGAATAAATTTAGGTAGTAATGTGCATCTAACATAATTTTCTGAAAAATTTGAATAGCCTAAAATTAAATTACATTAGTATTTTTTATGTAAGATCTGCAGTGCATTAGTTTTTGATGCTGTATCCTCAACAGACATTGTGATAGGTCATTAATTTGTATGTGGATTTAGCCAATTGAGAACAGGAGTAAGGAAAGTCATTGTAAATGGATGCTCATTCTTTTGCTCTGTAAAATAATATATTTAAATTGTGATTTCTCAAGCACTTCTAGAATATATTATGGTATTATTATCCTGGTCTAGAACCTGCTACCATCAGTGAAAAACTGTCTGGTTGTTTCAACAGAATCCATCAACTGAGCGAAGGATTTAAGAACATGCTTTGATGGACTGGAAACATGTTTTAAATGCTTAGCTTAATTGAAACCTGAAAAAAATACCCACCCATCTGAGATTATGGATGTCAATCAAATATTTCCCGTATGCTCTTTTTCTTTTTTTATACAAATACATGCATTAGAATAAATAATAGGATAGCAGATCCCTAACAGAAAATTTAGAGGTTAACTTCTAAGAACTGTTCAGCAGTCCTGACTTGATATTGAGCAATTTTACTCTTGCAGATAAACCCATTGTGTCTATGCCATTGAGTATTAGAGGAGCTATTAATTCTTATACCCAGTTAAGGCATCTAAAGAGGAATGGCTATATGGTCATTTGGTACATAACATACTGCTAGCATGGAGCCATGCTAGGATGCAGTGAGAGATGGTAGGGTGGGAGTTAATACATACTCTATACTGCAGATCTTAGTAGAAGTCTTAACTTAGCATGAGTGAAATGAATTCATCATCTTATAGCTAGTGCACTGAATTGTCTTGTGCTGTAAAACGTGTAAGCACATGTTGTATAAAAAGGTCTACAGCAAGAATTGCCCTAGCAGCAGGTTAGAGGCAGAGCTGTAAAATTAAGTACAATATAACTCTTTAGAAAGTAGAGTGTACTCTAAGTGTTGGGTTGGTGCTGTGTGAGTCAGTCCCCAGAAGAGTGGGATGTGATTGCTGTCTGTCAATGTAATCAAAGACCACAGCAGAAAAAGTAAAGTATTTGTGCAATGAAGATTATGAAGATAAGCTGCTACCTAAGTGACTAGCCAGGTGACTGTCAGTAATGCATTTTTATTTCTTTGCCATGCACATAAGTAACAATAATTTTCCAGACTTCACAGTTATCCAAAACAATCCCTGGAGGTGTTGAAGGGTAGACTGGATGAGGTGTTCAGGGCCGTGATATAAATGTTGTAGCTGTTAGGTTGTAGTTGAATGATAGGTTGGACTTGATGATCTTCAGGGTCTTTTCCAACCTTATCAACACTGTAACTGTGACTGTGACACTGTCATTGTGACCTTATGTTGAGGTTCCTGTTTTCTGTCTGTTCCTCTTTCCTTCCCTCCCTTTCCAGTGCAGTTTGTGTTGCCACAGAATTATATCCCTACTGAGACTGGAGCATAGACTGGATTTTATTTGATGTTTGAACAGAGCCCAACATAAGCTGAATCCTGATTGTGGCCTCCAGCCTTGACTGCCGTGCAAATTGCAGTAGAAATAATAATTATTGTTTGAATTTTATTTGAATGGTGTGAGTAGCATAAGCTTGATGAGCTTCCCAATTTGCAACAATAGTTACTATGTACTGAGCAGAGCCTGCTGTGCGACCTTGGGTAAGTCATTTCACCTTTCTGGGTTTTCCTGGCTGTAAAATCAGAGTGAGATAATTTCTTAAAAAATGCTCTACAGGCATGGACTGTTATTACTGCAAAGAACTGATTGCATGCGGATTCTGGTCTGCTTTGTGCAACATGACCTCTTGCCCTTAGAAAAAAATCAGAGATCTCTAGGCCATCTTAGTAGGAGTAGTAAGTGTAAACAAGGAAAAATGGTAATTACCTAGAAAAAGAAAAGGCAAAATTAGACATATTTGTGGATTTACATCACTGTGAGCAACCATCTGTAGGATGATAAATAGTAGCATGCACATATATAAACACACTGCATTGTCATTCCAAACAGCATATTCTGTGTGTTTATCTCTGCATTAATGAGGTACTCAGCTCGGTTCTGACATCTGTCACTTTGCAGTCATGGCAGTGCAGATCTGAATTTGAGAACAAACTTCATGGGATATTATTTTAGCCTTTTTCATTCCGTGCACTGGAAGTACATGTGATCTGACACATTTGGCCAAAGCATGTCTTTCTCTTGGATAACAAGACCAAAATGAACGCATAATATACATAGTTTGAAATGCGTCAGTTCGGGAACTCGGACAGGTACTGAGGCTATCATCATCATCATAGGCAGACTTGAGAGGACTGCTTTCATCCAGGGAGGAATAACTGATACATAAACAAGGTTTAGCTAATCCTATTTATTTGGTCACTTCAGCATTCAGCCAAGTGTTACACTTCCTTTTTGACTTGCTTTTTTTCCCAGAAAAGAACTGCAGCATAGCCAGATATATAGCTCATGGCTCATTTACTCACAGTGCCAGCAAGTGCCACCACAGTGAGTCTCTTTTGAACATACAAGAGTGACAGATTGTTCAGACCACTGGTTCTCAGCATCCCCAGCATACTGGGTTGGCAAGAAGTGCTGTGGGAAACAGAAGTAGACTTGATACATGGAGAGTTACCAAAGGCAGCCAAGCTGTATCCTGAGACCTTGCAGATGAGTGCACTAGCTTTAAGTTCGCCCAGAATTTAGCATTTCACTTTTTCCTTCTTCATATACATGTTCTGGTTGTTCAACTGTGACTACTTTGAGTGATAGATGATAGGATGAAGGAAAGATGGCGCGCATAAAGAAGAGGATCTGTTTACACAGGGACTTAGAAGACAGCAGCCAACGCTGATTTTCTGCAACTGAGTGGAGAGGGGAAACTGCATCTTGTTTAGAAAGACCAAATCTTGGAGGCTTTCTGTGCACTCTGCTATAAAGTAGAATTTAGTTTAAGTCTCGATAAATAAAGAGGACTTTCTCCTTCTTCACTGTTGATACCTCATAGTGAAGTATTTTCCTTATGAATGCATTTACCCTTTTTTAAAACAGTCTGTGAGACTGTGCTGAATCCCATGTAAGGAATGCTGGTGAGATAATGCAGGTAGCACGGAGTTAGAGGAATGGGTCTTTAAGGACTCTGTGCAGTAATGGTTGATGACTGCCCAAGTGGGTTCCATTGTAACATTTTAAAAGCAAATGGGTAATCATTTGTGGTGCATTGCTGCAAGCTTGCTTCCTGGTGTCTGAAGAATAGTGGAGAACCTGCAAATTGTCTGAGAAATTCTCGTAGGCTGCTCATGCTATGTGTACTATGGTTGTCACTTTACTTGCAGTTCTGGCAAAAAAGCTGATGTAAGCCTGGGAGTAAAGGGATAATAGTGAAACTCCAGGTAAATAATCCTTGCTGTTGTACTACAAGTACAGTATATCTGTTTCTTCTCTAATGCTAATACACATATGGGACGAATTTCCTTCCAAAAAGCATGGAAGCAATAAGAAGATAACAGTTTTCACCCAAGGCTGGTAATCTGGCAAAGATTTGGATACTATTCCTGAGCTGTGAGTTTTAGTGCTACCTGCAGAGATGGTGGATGGATAATTTCAATCACAAACACAGAAAAATCTGATGTGGGGCACTTTTCCAGGAAGGCAGTGCCAAGAAGGATAATTTTATTCTTCAGTGAGCTTTTGGGTGATACTTGCCTTATGTACTGAGAACCTTTTATAGGTTATTTCTTGAGCCACATTTTGTCAATGAAACTTCTGCTCCACAGCCAAGGAACACTTCTGACTGGGGGGAAAAAAATCCATAGTGTTGGCAGCAGATTTTATGACATATTGGGTGATGTCATTAAGGGAGCTGTTAGCAATCTGTCATTTACGGAGCAGCTTTGACTAGTCCAATGTAAGGGAAGTGATTTAATTCCATGTCTGCTTGGATTTCTCCTGTATAATCAGTGGAGGCCCAGGAGAGTTAGGAGGCACAGCATGATACTGTCCTGATTACACTGGTGTCATTTCCAATTTATGGCCTAAAATGCATGAGAATATACCTAAAATGCATGTCCAGAGGGGCTGACAAGGGCTTCTTACAGGGTGCTCCCCCCATTCTTCTGGGTGTGAAGACAGTACAGGATAAGCACTTGTGCAAAGGATCACTGTAGCATCTATCTCAGGATATGCAAGTCATTGCTGACAAATGGCAATGGGAGGAGAACTCTGCAGGTCCGTCCGTGAAGACGCACATGAGGAAGTGTTATCCCTGATGGAGGGCTACACATTAACCCAGTTAGCCACCCCCTGAAGCTTCTTGTGGCTGTTGCAGCTTTCTATCAGCCTTCATTTCACCGACAGGGGCTTGATCTTGTCTTCTGTGCATTTTCACATGGGGGGAAGATGAAGGTATGGATGTCCCATGGAGAGGACAGCTCACTAGAAATGGAAAGAGAGCATGTTCTTGCTCTTCCTCTTTGAAAGCTCCTCAGCTCTTCAATGCAGTATTCTCTTCTGCTGGATATTTGTGGTTTAGGTCAAAGAGCAAAACAGCAGAAAATTGTGTTAAATTGTGCTTTGGACATGCTGTATAGCACATCCTGCCTCCTCCTGCTTTTACTGTAGGACACAGAAAGCTGGTTTGGGAGTACCACCATCAGGAACCAAGCTGGTCCCTCTCCCCATCCCTGCAGGGTGCAGAGCAGGGTGCTGTGATGCTGGTGTGGGGATACAGGGTGATAGCTCCAGTTTGTTGCCAAAGCAAGTGGAAAGCAGAAGAACAGTTTGCTTCAGGAAAGGATTAGACAAGTGAGACCCAATCCAGTATGGCTATTATATGTATTAGTCTGCACATTTGTCACTGATTCAGCCTGTGGGGAGCAGATTGGTGAGAGTAAGGATGGTGTGATGGGGGAAAAACATTTCAAATTCATCTTTCTTCTAAGTGTCTGATATTGTCTGCTACTGAAAATGTCATTCCAGGCTAGATGAACCTTTAATCCCATCAAGTATATCCATTGTTGAATATTAATTGCTCCTTTACAAGTAGGTTTGACAGAGATTATTTGTTCTTTCTGTGGGCCACGTCAGAGGATTGCCTGACCGTCAGCATTTTGGTTTGAATTTTGAAAGTGCTTCAGGAGACTTTTTTCTCTTTATAAAATATATTCATGGATCTACCGACTTCAATGCCGGACAGGTCCATTAGTCAGCTTTACTGGGTAACAGCACAGAATTTTACCAAGCTATTGCTGTACAGAGCAGAACAGTATACTAATATTGGTTCCTTTACTCTGCTAGAAACTGTAATGAGGTGCAGTGAGTGTTTGCTGCCAGAGTCAGGATCATTCTTTTCCCTTCCCTGGAGATGGCTACTGAGTTTATTTTCTGCAGATACCTTATGCTTTCAAAAATATGGTTCTGGCTGACTTAGTAAATGGTTAGTGCATAACATCAGTGAATGAGAAAGTGCCCTAAAGTAGGAGCAGTGTCTCATACTATATAATTAGCATTTATATAGTGGCTCTCAACTGTTTCAAAATATTTTGTACGTTAGGATAGTCATGGTTATCACTCTCCCAGTTCTCAACAAACTGGGGGCAAAGGCTTTGCTGTCTGCCAGTTTTTATGTTCCATCAGTAGCAGAGCCCAAAATATAATCCAACCTCTTCCTCTTCTCTGTTGTTGTCTGGGTCTAATCAACCTGATACAATTCAGGCACAGCCTGTAACAGGGTCTATGGCTGTGCAAGTGGTTGATTTGAAAGGAATGAGGAGTATTGCTTCAGTGACTCAACTGCTATGGCAAATGGCACTTCTGAAATGCAGGAGTTTTCCTCACAGTCCTAGGAGGGGGTGGGAATGATGTGGTGAGGCTGAGAGGTCAGAGGTGAGAGTCATGAGGTATGAAGATACATCACATAGCAGGAATCAGAATTGTCAGCCCTGTGGATGCAGATGTAACTGTTGGTGGCACTTGAATTCTTAAATTTGATTGTAAAGTAACTATGAGTCAGCTAACTACAGGTAGTCACGAACCAAGACCCTTTAGAATCAAAGGTGTATGTGAATATGCAACACAATAAAACCCAAATACATTTGGGAAGGACTAATTCCTATTTAGAATCATATCCTTTCAGATTTCCGTTTCTGAATTTGGTCTACAACTCCGAAGGTTGATGTGACATTTTTGTGTACTCACAGGTCTCCAAGAATCATCTCTTTAATAAATCACAAAATACATGAGATACTTGGTGAAATTCTGATGGTGATAGCAATGGGGGCAAGATAACAATTACCCCAGAAACTGCAGCCTGAGCTCCAGTCATAAACAATTTCAAATGTACTTTTCTAGAATAAAAAATAGTCTTTAACCTAACTAGGAAAACCAGCAAGTAAGATAAAAATTTGGAAATCTAGGTAAAAAGATAGGGCTGAATGACAATTCTGTTTTAATAAAAGGCTTTATGTGAAGAACAGAAGAACCGCAAAAAGGATAAGTATGCCTACAAGAAAATGTATGACAGTTAAGTGCTAGCATGTTGAGAAGTGTTAGAAATTGGAAAAATACCTGTCTAGGAGAGATAAATTCGACTACAAAGTTATTGTCTGTAAAAGCAAAGTTTAATACAAAAAATCAATACTCTCAGGTTTTTAAATCTTAATTGTATAATTTTTAATAAGCTACAAGGCTTACATCCTTATCATAAAATTCCTCTAAGCAGGAATTAAGAAAAACCAGAATGAGATTTTCAGTTTCCAAAAATAGTTTGCCAAGAGTGGAGGGTTTTTTTCTCCTTTTGATTGCAGGAGAATCACTCTGCAGTGTTTTACTGAAGAACAAGTAGTACTGAGTAAAAGAATAATTGAAAAGTGATTTTTCATAGATTTTTCTCGCTTTCTCTTCTCTATGCTGGATTTTGTTGTGCTGTCTACATGAAATATTCACAATGGCACTGACCCCTTTCCCTGTGCAATTTGTCCAATGTTTGCTTGGCCATGTTCAGAAGTAGTGGAGCAGAAAATCCCTTGCTACAGCCAGCATTTGCTGGGGATTACTCTTCACACTGGTATATGTCGAAGGAGATTCACTGGGGAAAGTGATGAAATGTCTGTATGGCTTCAAGACTAGAAATCTTTTGTGAGTGTGATCCAGTCAAATACCCTAGAAAGCTGTGTTCTTTCTTTTTATTTTCTTTTTTTTTTCCCTTCCTGAAAGGGCTAAAAATACTGAAAGCATTGAGCAGTTCTTTGACATGCATGTTTTAGCTTTGGGTTAATGAAAGAGGTGAAGATAGTGATGCCTCTTTACTTCTTTTCAAGTCCTAGGAAGAGCACTTTCAGGGTTGACTGGGGCTCCTCATTTCCAGCAGTGATGCCAAGTCTTTGCTGTTGTGTCCTACTTCGCCACACTGACCTCACTGCATTGCTCTGTGAAGGGCATTCCTAACCATGGGACATAAACCTCAGTTAATTGAACTATCGCGGTAAATGTATACAGAAGTACATGTGTGTCTTGCAGAATGATCAATGCATTTGTGTTCTCTTTTTTGATAATTGGCCAGTTTTCTTGGCACTTGGACTTGGGAACTCATCAGAGCAGTGACTCCTTGTTTCTTAGAAGGACATGCTTCTCTTTGGGTCAGTGTCATTCTTCAAGGGAAACTATGATCAGAACACTTAATGACTTACTAACTTCTCCTGTGTCTGTAGTCTGTCTCCATTATCGCCTGTGTTGTTGCCTTTTGCTCATTAGGGACAGCTAATGATGGCTGACAGTGGAGCAGGTGCAACCTGCTGTGGGAGCAGTCCCTTGGCTGCTCTGTTCTGTATGTCAAATGTGTTGCAATGGCCACCTGGCTCCAGTACTGGCATTTTGGGAACAGGAAACATTGGCATTATCTCTTCCATCCTAAGTAGCTGCATCAGAAAAGGAGAGAGCACAGCCCCTCACACCGTGCTTCCTGCTTGAACTCCTCCTGTGTTCTCTGGGTATCTCGTGTCATTTTTGTTTCTCTGTAAAATCCTTCTCAAAAAGTCTCATTTCTTTTTGACTCTCTTATGCCAGTTGGCCAAAAGTATTTGTGGCAAACATCCAAGAGGACAATTCTCACTGAATTCAGCAGCTGTTACAGGAACTTACTTAAGCCTGTCTGGGTAAAGAATGTTCCTGGAGGGAAAGGGCAACCCTTTGGTGATGGGCGTGGTCAAGGAAGCTTTCAGTCCTGTGCTTGCATCTACTACACCCATCTGCTGGGATCCTAGGCAAGTAACATTCCTAATTTTATTTTTATCAGTCAGCTGAGCAGAAGAGAATGTTTTTCTGGCAAATTCTCAGTGATTCCATGTAGTAGGAAAAGCAGAAGTACGGATGGTGTCAAACATGCAGATGAGGCAGCGGGAACATTTGCATGGAGCAAAGCAGGCTTATGATGTTGCTGATTGCATGGAAGAGCAGTCTGTGATCTCAGAGTGTGGCACCGTGTGAGTGCCGCTGTGGTGTTGCCTTTGTGAGGCATCTGTGGTATGCACCACAGAAGGTGTGTGGCTGAGATCTGAGCCCTGCTGTGCTGAGCCCTGTCTAAGAGGTACAAAGACCACTGTCCCTCCAAAAGTTCCATGTTCAGAACAGGCAAGGCAGGAAGGGAAGCAGTGGAGAGCCAGGAACACAGTCTGCATCTCTTGACTCGTTCTTCAGNGGCGTGGCCTGCATGCATATTAACGACCTGCAGTTCTTTGCGAGATTAATATTTCACGAGGCCTTTGGCCTGTCCCTTTCCTCGCGATGGAGGAGGTATAACTGTAACTTGTAGCTTCATTTCCTGTAGACCATGCCAGGTTGGTTTGGTTACCGTGGGAATTACTGTTGGAGAACAAGATGTTAATATGTAACCTGTTAAAAGCCTCATTGAGCATCAAGAAGAAAAGGTTTCTTAGCTCTCCTTTGCACTCTCTGATCTGAGGGTGTTGTTGCACTTTGCAAACTTCCATGAGCCGGGCCTGTTAACCCCAGCAGCAGCAGGGCTGCTCTGCTGGCTAGTTAATGAGAAAATTGAGGCTCCGGGAAACTCTCACCAGCAGTCTAAACTCAAGAGTCTAAGCCTGAAGATGCTGGTTTTTGAGACTGGGTCAAAGCTGCTGGGGAAAGATGAGACATGTCCAGGTCTGTAGCCTACAGCTTTTATTAATCAGATTACCACTGCTATGACTACCAAACATTCCTCTAAATGGAGCTCCATGCAGAGTTGTAACTGCTTGAACCTGGGCAGACCCTGACATGATAATATGCCATAGATTAACCAAAAATTTAGTGCTGTGTTTTCAAAAAAATCTAATTTAGTACAGTGGTGAGTGTCCCCACCTGCCATGTGGCAGACCAGGGTTCGATTCCCACTGGGGAGGCAGTGGTGTGGTTTAAGAGTTGGACTCGATGATCCTTGTGGGTCCCTTCCAACTCACAATAATCTGTGAATTTGTGAATCAATGAGGTATTTTTTAGTATTAAATGACCTTTTCTGTGGTTTTCTTTCTTTATAAATGGAGGTGAATCCAGGTTTGTCTAAGACCATAGTGCTTGGTGCAGCTGATGATAATCTTACAGTAGAACTATGTATGGAAAAGCCTGTTACTATGAAATCTCCCAAATTGTGGTCATCTCGTGTGTATGCAGGGACTCAGGGACCCAAAAAGCGTGGTCTATAGGAGTCTGATGCATGGGGGCTAAAAAAGCAGCACACTATTTATTTGCAGTGCCAGCAGAACCTTGCCTTAGCCAGGAGAATGGCATGAGATTGCAGTAAGGAGGGAGCAGTGCCATTTTTGTGGCTGAGACATTGTGTACGGGTGTTCAGGCTGGTCTCTGTGCTGGAATCTGGTCTGGAGACTGAAGTACCTTTTCTTTCATCTGGAGATTCCATCCTCATTGATTTTCATAGAAGGACAAGAGGGATTGCCTTGGACGCTGAGTCTGACCTTCTGATTAATGTGCCCCACAGGGTCCACTGAATTATTTCAGGTTTAAATTAAAAGAAAAAAAAGGGGAAAAAAACCCACCAAAACCATCCCCACTAGAAACTAGATTCTCCTGCCAGTTCACCAGATTCCTAACTGACTCATATTTCATAACTTTTAATGTTACTACTTATACTGCAGTTACTGTTTCATTTCCAGTTTCTTTCTAGTTCAGATCTGCATTAGAGAACATCATTGTGTGTGTGGTTTTTCCATTCCTACCAAAGGCTTTGTGTAGGCAGAGGGCTGTAAGGAAGGACTTGTTGCAGAAACACTAATGGGTTGATTAGAGGCAGGATGGATCTATGTAGTTCCCTTTGCTGATATGTAGCTGAGAGAGTGTAAGGGAGCAAAGACACCCTGCACAACAGCCTGGGAACAAAGGACTGTGAGAAGACAGAGGCTGAGTGTGCTCAGAGTGAGACCTGGAATTTCTATCCCTAAAACCTGGAGGTGTGGAAGGAAGCTATCTAAGTAGCTTATCAGCTAAAGATTATTTTGATAAGCTTGGAAGCTAGTCTACAGATGAGGTGGCTTAAGAAAAAGATACTCCACAGTGCAGCACCTGCTGGTTTTCTGACCAGTAAACCCAAAGCACACAGACCTCAGAACTGTGAACTCCAGAACCTATGGCTTCCTGCCTCTTGCACTGTAGGAGGAATAAGCCAACAACAGCTGAACTGCTCGCAAAATCAGGTGTCTGTTTCCCATTTCTGCTTTTCTCCATCCCTTCTCAGGGAACCTGACTCAGCAGCCCTTCAGGACAGGGCTGTATTCTGGACTGAAGCCTGAGGTCAAGGTGCCTGGTTTAGCTTGGCTACAGAAAGCCTGTTAACACAAAGGAGCAAGGATGAGATGGCACAAAGGTCTCTAGTCTGGTCACTATGTGAGATAACTGTCTGGAGTAAGTATCTCAAGATCTGATTGTTGTTTGCAGTATGAGCATACTTCAGTTACTATATGTGGGGCATGTTTTTTTCCATTGACGTTTGATTTCTAGCAGGGAAGGAGAATGTAAAGTTCTAGTAGATGGAAGGGTGTTGGGAACTCTTGTGCTGCTATATCAATCATAACTAACTTTTCTTCTGTAGTTCAACATATCCTGAAAATGAAGCCATTTTCTGCACACTATTGGGCTGCTAGAAATCTTCAGTCATCACCCTGCTGTCAAGCCACTCACTCAACCTGTCCACATTATCTGACTCATCCTGCTTCCACTGACAATGTTGCATGTCCTCATTCCTCTGTCTGCTGTGGTCAGTGAGCTACCTGCCTGTCAGGCCTGTCCCGCTAAGATGCCAAAGAGAAGTCCAACATTAATTGCTGTCATTTTATAAAAATACTCTGCCTGTCAAAGTGTTGCATAAAATGCTGGCTTCTAAAGAAGACCTGATTTTCCAAAGAGAAATTGATTGCTTTACCTGACTCTGTTTCCACATTCATTTTCTGCAAATCCCTAAAGCGATGAAAGGTCATACAAAAAAGGCCAAAGAATATTTATGTTAGAACATGTGTATTATTTTCTTTCTGTCAAAGTCTGTATAAAGAAAGAGAAGACTTTATTTTAAAAAAACCGAAGAGGCCCATGGCTGCCCAACTTCACTGCAGTAGATAACAGAGCACTTGCAAAAGGCACTGACAGCTCAAGGCAGATTGCTGGGTATTAGCAGTGTTGTGGTGGAGCACATCTAACCTCTCAACTGGCTCTACTCTCCAGCCCTACTAATTACCATGTAGCACAACTAAATAAATAATGCATGCTGCCTTCTTCTGAACTTACAAATAGGCAAGTGTTACACAATTGTATGGACCTTCCCATTAATGCTGCTCCGTGGTGCCCTATCTGCCTGAGTAGACAATTTGTTAGGGCATCTGTCCTGCTATTTGGTGTGAGCCTTAGGGAGAGGTGATGCTTTTCATGTCTTCATTTCCTAGATTCTTGCAAGTAACGCTGTGTTTTGCATCCCTAATCCATGATGATATGGCTGGGAGCTGTTTATTTACATGAATCACTCACATTCTGGCTTTGGCCACTATCTGTTCACATTGTAAAAGGTTTGCAATTGCTTTATCCAATGATGAACAGCAATAAGGAGACATTTCCACTCTCTGTTTATAGGATTTAGTGAAAAGATTGGTTCAGAAGTAATGTATGTAAAGGCATTTTCAAATCCATCTGAGGAAACATTTGGGAAAAATTGGTTGATTTCTGAGCTAACTTTGTGGTGTCATTCCAAGATGATCCATATAGCTGACTGGAAATTTTAATTGAAAGATTTTTCATTAGAAGGTGCTGATTCACAATCATAAAAACCACATGCAGCACTGTGCCAGTTTCAGCAAAACTGAGGGTAATGGGAGAGGCATCTCCTGTCTAGGGCAGGAATTACCAAAGAGAACCTTTCAGAGTAACTTATTGTGTGAGATACTGAGCACCGACTATCAAATATTTCCCTTGAACCAGAAAACCTAGATACCTAAATCATAGAAATTGCCTTCTGCCCAGGAGAATGCCATAATGGTCACCCTGATGGTTGTCCCAGGATGCCTCTCCACTTTTATGGTGAACTCCATAAAGGTTGTGATTGCATTGCAATGAGGAGTGGGCATCTTTTAAGTTTAGTGGAAAAGCCAATTGCCTTCCTGGGTAACAGCACACAGAAGAGACCCTGCAGTGTTGGAGTACAACATAAACCAGTTTTCTCCCCCTTTGCCTGCAAAACAGTCACCCATGGCAGTGCACAGGAGCTCTGAGATGTCATTTGCTGAGCTATGTGCTTGCTGAGCCTGGCTCTGCCCCCAGAATGTGCTCCTTCCCTTCTTTTGCAGGCAGGGACCAATCCTGCCTGTCACTCACTGGTGACTTGGGAAAGGAGGAGAAATTTTCTTACATGCACTTTCCTGCTGTGCAGCTCCACAGAACTAGGTCTTAAGGCTATGGTTGTGTTTGCCCCTTATGGAGGAAATAAATAGGCCAAATAAATAAATGAAAAAGGCCAAAGGGTTTTGGTCAGTGGCTGTTCCTTAATTGTATTCGGCTCTTTCCTTCTTTTGTCTTGTACCTTACAGGAAGCCCTTTAGTATCAGTTCTCATTAATAAATGAATGAGGCCTTACTAAAAACCATACATTCCCATATATTTTCCCAAAATTTAATATCTGTCCTTCCTGACCTCTCCAAGAATTCAGAGTATTTCTTGAGGTGTTATTATGGTGTATTACGTAGCCTTTTTCTGTATGAGGTTAATAATGAAAGCTTGCTATAACCAATATTTCATCTGTCCAACATCTCATTGCTGTTGCTTTCTGAAGAAAAGAGAAAAAGGTGGGTACTTTCCTCAATGAAAATTAATTTCCTTGATCACAGAGAGAGTACCATTACCTGTAACTATAGAATTAAGAGGTACAGCCTGTAGCTGTTTTTGGATGTTTTTCTGTATCATAATGCACATATATGGTATTGTAGTCAGATTAACTGTAAAGAGGAATGTTTTATGCTTTATGGGGCTGCAGATGTATTGTAAGGTCACATCCATATTAGTATGTTCGGCCTGTGTTGTTCAGTAATTAATTCAGTCATTATTAACATAATGTGTTTAGATATAATTTTTGGTTTTAGTCGGTGCTTTCTCATTTGCCTTAGTATCTGTAATATTCCAGGTAAAAATACTATAATGAGTTTTCTGACATAATAGATTCACTAAGGGGAGCTCTAAGGAGCTCTGAAGTGATAGGCACCTGTTGATGTATGAGTGACTGTGTTTGGTTTTAGGAATTTTTCTGTTGTGCCATTATTACTGTGTATTCTTGATAAATAGATGAGATGAAAGGGTTTAAAAAAAGTACACAAGCCCTTAGCAGTTCAGGTAATTTTCTTTGACTAAATACTGGCGTAGTAAATTTAATTGGACTACTCTCCCATTTCCCAGGTGATTTTAAAACATGATGAGTTTGATGTTCCTATGAATGCTGGCCTGATTATGTGGCCCACACATTAAGCAAACTTCGTTGCTACTTAACTGTTAACTATAGGACATCATCTTCTTACCTGTGAAGGCAAGTCCTGAAGCTTATAATGAAGATCATTAATTCAGGTGACTAGTGACCAACCTGTTGGGATGTGCCCTGCAGACCTGTTAAGTTTGAAATGAGGCGGTTTTATAAAACCCGAACTGGAAGATTTGATTCTTCTGTTTCAGTAATGCCAACACTGTGCTAGGTACTGTACAGGCAGTGCCTACCTCAAAGAGTTTGCTTTTTTAAGTCAGCAGACAACAGATAAGGGAGATGGATAAAATATATTTTCAAGTATGCCTCTTTTAAAAATCTTTTAATGGTTTATTTGTTTCATCATCATTGCTTGATTCTTACAGAAATGAGTCTAAAGGGTGGATCAAAGATGAGATTGTGCCCTTACAGAGCAGGCTGATAATACACTGTTTAGCCAAAGGATGGTGCCTTAATAACAAATATTATGTGTAGAATTATTTTTAACTTTCTGTAAAAACTTAGGATAGCTGACCTCTAACCTGTTTGCATTGACTTAAGAAGGGTAAGGCATAGCAAATAGTCATGTTCCAAAAATGAGTCACAGTCAGACCTCATCTTGAGTACTGTGTGCAGTTCTGGGCTCCCCAGTTCAAGAGGGATGTTGAGCTGCTTGAGAGGGTCCAGAGAAGGGCAACGAGGATGGTGAATGGACTGGAGGGTAGGCCCTATGAGGAGCGACTACAGGAGCTGGGACTGTTCAGTCTAGAAAAGAGGAGGCTCAGAGGGGACCTCATTGCTGTTTACAACTACCTGCGGGGAGGTTGCAGCCAGATGGGTGTGGACCTCTTCTTCCAGGCTGACGACACCAGAACGAGAGGGCACGGCCTCAAGCTACGCCAGGGGAGGTTCAATCTTAACATTAGGAAGCGGTTCTTCACAGAGAGAGTAATCGCATATTGGAATGGGCTGCCCGGGGAGGTGGTGGAGTCACCATCCCTGGAGGTGTTTAAGAGAAGACTGGACGAGGAGCTTAGTGACATGGTCTAGCAGGGAGGTGTAGGGCTGGATGACGTTGGGCCCCTTCCGGCTCGGAGTGGCCTGCTAGACTGTGAGGGATCTAGGCTGGTGTTATGCCCTGCGATGTGCTCTCGGTCTCCCTACGGGTGTTAGGTGGTGAGTTGGACTAGATGATCCTTGTGGGTCCCTTCCAATTCATAATATTCTGTGATTCTGTGATTCTGTGAAAAGTTTGCGTTTGCCAGTTTCTTTGCCGGGGCTAATCCAGACCCAACAATCTGTCCATGGGTCTCTGTGAGAAGGGTGGGATTCTCTTTGTAAGTTAAGGAAGTTTATAAAGTCTTTTCTCAGGGATACCTGGGCAAACTGGTGACTTCCTCTTTGTCTCATTCTTATTCAATGTTTATCTTTGGAAATAGTGGCTGAACTGAAAAGTGACAAGACCCAACTTCATCAGTGAGTACGGAACACTAAGTGCAGCCCTTTTGGTGGACACAACCATTGTGAATTACTGCTTTGAGAGGGAAGTACCACATTGAAGAGAAGACCTCACTGACTGCAAATGACTCATACTCAACTGAGCTCAGCTTTCCAGTGTCATGGCTGTAATCTATTGCAAAACTTTTCCTGTTGAATTGAATCTTTGACCAGTTTTGGAGCTGGCTGCTGTAGACACCATCTCTCTTGTCGGCCTGCTCTGCATCTGCTGCAAGCAGACAGGTGAATGATGCTTGTCCCAGTTTTGCTCAGGAGCTGCTGCTGCCTGTTGATAATTGCCTCCCCAAGCCTTCAATTCTCTTTTTCTCTTTTCTGTCTTCTCCAGACTTTGGCTTCATTTGCTCTTTGTCTAAGCAACATCTAAGTCCAGGAGATGTAAGTCTGAGCAGGGGCTTTAGAATGTCAGATATGTGAGCATAAAAAGCCCAAATGATCCTATTTATTAATGTGTACATTTCCTGTTGTTAATCCTGCAGCTTTATGCTTTCCTGATTATAACTGTTCTTTTCTTCTTTTAATTAGTTGTATCTTTTCATATCAAAACAATTTGAATCTATTTCTGTTGCAAGATGGTGTAGGGTAATGATAGGCATTTATGGGTTTCTCTCTTGAACTGCAGAGTGTTTTAAAAGCCTTGTATGTAGCTTATTTTTCTCTTGAAATGTCATGCTGCTTACAAACCAACATCTTCATTACGTCTTGCTTACGAAAGGACAATGCAACTTCCTGTGCTCATTGGTAGTCCTTGGAGCTTATTTAACTCCCTGCTTTTTTCTGGAGGCTATATTTGAAGTAGGTAAAAGTTGCTGAAACCACGGTGAGGTGTGAGAAGATCCAGAAAAATTAGATGGCTGTAATTGCTTTTAACCTGATTTCTCTTTTTCTCTGTTTGCAGGCAGATGGGAGAAAAGGTCTGTACTGCAGTCATTTACACAATTGCCTACTTTTGTCCCTTGACCTGAGAACCTGAGTAGTGGTGGGTAGCGTAAGTGTTGGTCAGGCAATGGGAGGCCAAAGGGAGCATGAGTTTTCTTTGTTTAACCCTTCCCTAGTGTTTTGCTGAATACAGCTAATTTCTGTCACTTCCATACAGAGGCATTTTAAAGTTGAATAGTGATAAAAGGGGGAATTTTAATCTATGTCTTTCTTTGTGTGAAAGGTCTGCTTTTAACAGTGGATATTACTAACAATTCAAATGTAACTGATAGTTTTGTGTATATTCTGTCAGTCTTTGTGGCAAATAAACATTTCTGCAAACCCTAGAGAGCTCAGGTCTATTACGCTCTTCTACCTGTAAATGGTAATGTGTGGGTGTCTTAGAATTGAAAGTAAAAGCATTTAGCAAGAAAAATTTGAGATGACAGCAACATTCTGAATTTTTTTTAAAAAGAAAAGATACAGAAACAGAAAAATTCAGTGAAGAAAACTTGGACAAACTTTTTGGGAATAAGGAAGCTGAAAGAGAGTTAGAGAGAAAAATCTCTATTTCCCAGAAATCTAGAACAGGTGATGAAGCTGCTTGAGCAAACAAGTGTCCTTGATTTCATGCCTAATGCATACACAGAGCAGGGAGTGATGGAAGCACTCTGAGTGACATCAGCCGTAGCATGGCCCAGCTGCTGTTCAAAGATGCTGATGACTACAGAGATCAAGCCAGTGAAAGATGGAGCCTGCTGGTCAGTGGAAAGCCCACCTGAAAACATCCAAGAGACCCTAAGGCTGTGGAGGGACAAGTGCACTGATAAACATGCTTTTGGGTGTGTCCCAGATTGATTCCAATGCACACCAGATTGGTGTGCAGGAGTTTTCAGCTAAAGTTTTCATACCTTCAAATAAAAGGTTTTCAGCTACAGGCCAGTAATTCAGTGGTAGTTATCTTTCACAGAAAGAGCCAACCCCACAACTAAGAAGCTAAAAGGGGTGGGGGTTTTAGCACAGAACTAGTGATTTGTAGGCTGCCTTAAAATAAGTTGTCTAATGAAGGAAGCCACAGTTTAATTACTTGCTACTTTTGAGGTATATGATGTTATCTAATATTAGAAAGGAAAAGACCATTCTAATACTTCATTACAACCCTTAAAATTGGAACCATAATTTCTGCTGCCAGGGCCGAAAAGCTTTCTGCTGCTGGGGTGAGATAACTTAATTACATAAAACTCATGACTTTGGTAATTTTATATAAAAGCTACATATACAGACATGCTTGAGTTTTAAAGAATAATTAGAATAATTTGGAAGCCAAAAGGTGAGTGTTTTAGATAATGAGCTCCTGTTATTTTAAATCTGAGCACAATTGTAAAAGTAATCTATAAATGTGGACCAAATAAGTATATGACCTTTTCAGAGTTCGGGTAAAGGTAGATGTCTTTGGTGTCATATCCTATAACTGTTTTAGGCTAACTTGTAGGATTCTTAAGGATATTTGTTAGGTACAATTTTGATCCTTGTGGGTCCCTTCCAACAGAAGTTACTGTCTCTGGATGCACAAGCATTACAATGTTTGAGTAAAATGGAAGCAGGAATTGTGCCTCTCTCTCTTAAAACCCATGTTGTTTTGCTCATAAGAGTGGTCCATGAAGACATTGTGTAGTTTGCCATATTGCTAATTCCATTTATACAGTTGTCAAACACAATTTATGTCTAAAGATTTTGAATTACCTTTCAAACTGAATGATCTTTTGTTGACATGGTAGATCTGAAACCTGGAATGACAGAATTCCTACAGTGAGTGAAATGAGGATAACCAGGGTCAGCCGCCCACCAGACATGTCTGTGATGAGGAGACAGCTCCCAGATCAGGCAGGCAAGTCCATCAGCAAGGCTCAGCATGGTACATGACCAGGTGCTCCCATTGCTAACGTATGTCCCCGTAAAGCCCAAGAGGAGAGGTCTAAGCCAAGTCTTCTCCACTCATCCCTTTCCCACAGCTGAGCTGTTTTCACAGCGATCATATCCAGGATCACATAGCTGCACTGTGCTGGAGTGAACCATAGAGAGAGAAGTTCAGTCCCTGGGAGGAGTAGAGGGGGGTACAGAGCCTGGTGGTGCACACAGGGCACCAATACACGTAACAGATGGTGCCAGTCTGCACATCCCTGTTCCTAAATCCATTAAACACAGCCACAGTTTGCAAGCTGGGCTCCTCAGATAACTCACCTATCAGGTGACACAACTCCAGAGAGCCTCCAGGGTTTTGGTGGGGTTCTGAGGTTACCCCGCTTTCCTCTCCCCAGACCTACCCCAAACCTGCCTCCCTTTCACCACCATCTCAGGCAGAGCAGTAGCTCTCCACCTGCCTGGCCCTTGGAGGTTGCTGCTTCAGAGGCATTCGCAGGGGCTCCCCATCCCCATGGGAGACCCCTGCCATCCACATCACCTGGATTGCTAGTTAAAATAAGTGGCAATTGGTGGTTGTGATTGTTGCTGTTTTCCATTGAGAAGACTTCCAACTCTTGCTGGCGTTTTTTTTTTTGAAAATGTGATAATTTCCAAAGTGGTCTATGTGCTGGTTGCTACTCACACCAAACCACTGATCAGAGAGATTTTAGCTGACATCCTTTCTGGAGCACATTTGAAGAAATTAATCCGAGCTGATGCCTATCTCAAGGCACACGCTAATAAGGTAGATAAAACTGCTCAGTTTGTGGATAAATATTTCTCAGTGAATTTGAGCGTGACTGTGAATATGGTTTCCATGCTTTTAGTGAAATCCTCTAGCTGGCTGAGTAGGCAGAAACTAGAAATACTAACCCAGAAACTACATCTTTGGAAAATAACTTTGACTGTTGTAAATAAAAACATACCTTTAAGAAGCTGATCAATTCAATTGACAGCTTCTTTAAAGAGCAGATACACAGAATAAAAGGTGAGATTTCTTAAAAAATGAAGAGACCTACTCAGAGTTCAGTAAAGAGCCAAGTGAACACCTAATTCCTTTGCACTGCTTTTCTATTGTGCTTTTTTTAATTAATTTGAAGGAAATCCAGGAGCAAGGCCTGCTGATGGGCATAGAACACAGATATGCTAGGGAAGGATTGAATCCTTGCATTTTTGAGAAGTAAAAGCTTTTATACTTTTTCCCAAACCGGTAGACATAAGATATTTTGTTCAGCAATTCAAACTTTAAATACAGTGAGCCCATGAGTTTCACAGATGTTCATGTCCGTGTACCTTTCACCAAGCCCGTGAATCGCAAAGATAGCAATTTCATGAATATGCAGTTAAGCCCTTCCCATTGCCCCACCCCCCTCAGCACTGGAGCTCTGGAGGGCATCCCAGGGACTGCCCCGCACCCTGTTCTGCCTTGGGAAAGTGAAGGGAATGCCTTTTTCCCTTTCCCTGCTGCAGAATCCTGGCTTTTGCCCCAGTGCCGCTTTTCAAAGCCCAGAAACCCCATGGGAGCTGACACTGCCCCTCCAAATATGTGTCTGCTGGGGGTTGTTGATTCTTGGTGTGTGTCTCTAAACCCAACTTGAATGTATGCAAACATGGCGTAGGCACCACACCACACCGCTCCAACAAACCCAGTGAGGCTTGGCAAGGTAATTTGAGAAATCCAACACAGCACCAGCTTGCTAGCGTTGCCAGGCAGGAGTGGGGCTGAGGTCAGGCATGCTCAAAGCCAGGTTAAGTAGGGTTACTGAGCTGGGTCCGGCACTGCAAGTGGACACAGCACTGACTCACTAGTGTTGCCATGGCAACAGGCAACAGGCTGTCCCCTGAGTCCCAAGAGCGGGTGGAGGTGTGGTGCAGAGCCCCTTCAGGGCTTGGGGAGCTCTCTGCCCTGGGGTTGACATATTTCACTTTAGATATAAGGAAAATGTGCAGATTTGTACAAAGGTGCCTGCCCCAAGATGGCGGCCAATGAGAAAATTGGTAAAAAAAGCAAACTGTGTTTCAGCCTGCGGGGTGTGGGGCTCGGGGCACTCGGGGCGCTTGAGGCTCAGGGTGCTTGGGGCGCTCGGGGCTTGGGGCGCTCAGCACTCAGGCTACTTGGGACTCGAGCCTCAACAGGGGGGAATCCAGCTGCCCATTCCCCTCCCCACCCTTTTCCCCTCAAGTGGCACTGGCCCCAGCTGGAGCCAAACCGAGCTGAGTGGCGGCGGTGCTAGCCCCGTGAAGAATCGAGGTGTCTTAGCGGGGGAAAAAACCCACGAAGATCTGAAGCCATGATAGGGGAACCGCAAGGAAGTGAAGGATCACTGTAGTTCAAAACCCGGGAGGCGGAATTGTTATGCTAACAGGTTCTGTCTGCCAGGTGATTTCTTGTAGTGAACTCAGCCCAGACCACTGAAACCTCTGCAAGTACTTTCACTCCCTGCTTATTTCTCTTCCATCCTCCACAGAAATGAAAGATTCCTTTTCTAGGCCTTACTGCAGGGCCAGGGGATGTCATGGTTGCCACAGAGACTGTGATAATTCACAAAAAAAATGGAACCTATTTAATACAGCTAATAGTGGTCATGGAGAAAAAGCATCCCTGTAGAAATCCCAGAATTTTCAGTGATTTTAAAATTTTGAAATACATCCATAACATTGTGAGAAGAGAGGAAGGGGTTGCACTTGTATTTTTCTGGGGTTTATGCAGTTCTGAAATACATATAAATAGGAAGTATCTAGCTGCTTTAATGTCATCCATTCTTCAGTCCCACTTCATCACCTGTGGATAAATCAGCAACACTTCCCTTTCTGCAAATTACAAGATGAGAGAAGATAGTCATTTTTTCCCTGAGAATGCTTGCTCCTTTGAGAAATCAGATTTTAGTTTCCTATTTAGAGCAGTGTTTGCAATCTATCACTTCAGCAAGACTGTCTTGACAAGGCATCAGCATTGCCTTCTTGTGCAAGGCTGCACAATCACGGTACTACTGTTTTTCCAACTATGCAGCAAATTATTCCTGAGGTTTGCAGAATCTGTTCAAGGCATTGTCAGGGTGGATGCTCAGTTATGATGCGAACAGCCTTGTCTACAGGCCAAGCTGCAAACAGTCTATGACTGTCACCACTGTCAGGGCTTTGTTTATGGTTGTACAATGATTTTCCACCGTGGAATTATTTTTTTGGCATGTTCTTGTGTTAGTGCTTTTCCAAATTGTTGCTACTTCCCAAACATATACTAGCTTGTTCCATCCAGTATGAGAAAAACAAGAAACTGGAGTAATCATATACAGGGACAAGGCTTCACCAAAGTACCAACATGATAGGTGCCTCACAATTGTGCCTATCAGCTTTTCTTGCAGTACCCTTGGGTAAATTCCGTCCACTGTCATGGATCTGAATGTACAGTGATCCGACGTTACTCGCGGGCTGTTGGGTCTGGCCCTCTTCACGCGAGTCTTGGAATCCGCAAAGATAGCGAACCCACTACGTAGTCAAGTACGCCATGCCTGTAGCCACACCCACTCCCCTGAGAGCGGGGCTTGTGTCAGATGTCTGGCTGTGCTCCGATGGGGCATGTGAGCACCAGGGCAGGGAGCGAGCACCAAGCACCAGGCAAGTGCTGAGCGAGCGCTGAGCGCCAGGCAAGCGGCGGCACTGGGTGAGCCGCGGGTGAGCAGCGGCGGGGGCCGAGTGGCGGGGAGGGCTCCACTGGGCCCCAGCCACGGGACCTGCCTGACTGTGGGCACACAAAGGGCACCGCAGGGATGGGGGGGGAAGGTGCCTCCCGCTGTCACATACAGACGCACACAATTCTCCTGCACTCTATCAGAGAACAATGGCAACCATGCAGACACTCCGAGGGACCCTGTTCCCTCTAACCATAACCGTTCCAGCAGCTTCTCCAGCTCCGTCCCACCATGGTGCGGGTGCCTGTTCCCCGTCCCAGCTCGGCGCAGCCGGACGCCAGCCCCCGCGGGATGGGGGAAGGTGCCTCCCGCTGTATGTACAGACACACACAATGGCAGCCCAGTCACCCCGTCTTGTAACCTGGCGGAGGACAATTCCAGCCATGCAAAACCACACATTTACACTAAACGCATCTCGGCCGCGCCACAGTGGCTCCAATTTACATATTTGTGAGCAGACTGGGGTCGCAGTAGGCTCTGCGAACACGCCAGGTCCCACAACTCACTGGAAAATCAACAGTGAGTATGGGATCTCGCAAAATTACGGATCGCGACTATGCAGAGGATCACTGCATATATGTTATCCAAATAGTTCTTATCCTGTTGCTTGCCCGTGGCTGGCTTCTCCTTGTCCTTCTTAAAACATGCTGAAATGTACAGGAGTCTACGAGCAGGATTTGACATCAAGTCAAATGGACATCATTTTGAGTGGCCCAAATGGACATCAAGTGGCTCTCTTCCATTCTTCTCTCTTGCATGTCCTGTGATTTCTTCCCAGAGCTAATGTTTGTGGTGTATTTTCTAACTTCCTTTCTATAGTTCATTACTGTTTGCACATTCCAGATTGACCAAAGCCTTTATCCATGTATAGGAGGAACTCTGCAGTAGCTACACAGATATCTTTGCTTCACTTACTGTTCCGGTCAGGAGTGTAGTCCCTTAAGGCTATGTCCTGGAACTCTTGCTACGGAATATCATCATGTTTCTTCACCTATATGGTTTCCCTAAAAGATGCATGGCCATGCTTCCCCATCTCCACGCACACATACTCCCATATATCCCTGCGCCCCAACATACTCAACAATATTCTTTTTTTCTTTCAGAACATTTGACTACTTGCTATGGAGTGTGCCAAGATTTTAAGTAGAAATGTGTGTTTCACTTACATTTTTAATGATGTGTGTGCTGGTATCTAAACCTACTGATTTAAACAAAATTGAACCTGATTTGAAAATACTCTTTTGTTTAATTAACTTCTGAGAGTCAAACCCCATTCAAAAAACTGGCACCACCAATTGTGGCTGTTGGGACAGCCACATTTGAAGTCCAAGTGTGAGTTGGCAGGTGATCAAGACATCCTCTTGCCAGCCAAAGGGAAAAATTATTTTCCATTGAGGCCTGCAGTGGATATGGTAGAATACCAAAGAGGTAGAGGAAGGGGAGAGATAAAAGTGTCTATGGACACTGTAGTAGGCTCTGTAGATAATTTTTTTCTGGAAGCAGAACAAGGCACTGACTTGTCTGCTGATTCAAATGTGATGAATATAAAGAAGTAAGTGGATAGATTTTTTTTTAAATGCAGAGGAAAGGTCAGTTGTACATCAGGATATATATTAGAAGGTTTGAATATAAAGGAGATGGCACAGTAAATGACAAGATGTAGGAGAAGGAAGCTTCTTGGCAATGAAGGTACCTTGTTTTGTTCTCTTAGTCTGGAAACTTGAGAGACTAAAAGAACAAAAATGTAAGTGATCACTTGGAATTTCGTGATGTGTGCAAACCTAAGGCTTGGGTCTTGCTTGGCCTGATGGTACTGAACTGAAATTAAAAAAGGTGCATTTTTACAAAGCTGAATAAAAAGACAGCTCTGTATGAACAATATGGGTTCACCATGACAATCTGAGTTCATTGTGAGAGCTGCAGGATTTGTACTAGACAATACTTCAAGTGGCAATGGAAGGAGTTCAGAAGAGGCTGTTCTAGCCAAGGAGGAGCTAATGTTAGCTAAACATCATCATACATTTTCTGGCTCACACTAATGGCTGCAAACATTCTAGTATTGAGTAAGAGACTGCCATAGCCAAGTTCAGTGATCTGAAACATCCGTTTGCACAGGGAAATTAGCACACAGACATAGACATTCCTAATGGGCTCCACACAAGTGCTGGTCTGGGAAAAGCAGTTTATTTTTCCCTCTCAAACGTGATTCACATCGAAGGATATTTTATTAAAACAAAAACCTGAACAAAACCAAGAGAACCCGCCCCCCAACCCAAAACCTGATTTTTGCAATTCTTTGCCACCTTTTTTCTTTCCGATGCAGTTCATATGGAAAGCTTGGTGGTGGAAGGAAAGTTGTATCAGGCAATGTGATGCTGCAAAAATCTACTACATAAAAATCTATAATTGGGAATTCTGTTATTTCAGAGATTGTGCTGAATATTTTCTGCTTTTCTAAGGAAGGGTTTTATTTTATAGAAGATTTTACAGATTTTCTTATTACCAGAGAAATTGTGGATGGAAACAAAAAACGGGAGTAAAGTATGTCAGGTCTAAAGAGTAAAGGCTAGAGTAAAGTATGATTTACATGTTTATGTTGGAAGTATGGTTATGGACAGGATGAATGGAGGCAAGGGTTGTTGTCTCCAGCAACATAACATTCATTTTAACCTTTGTTCCTGAAGATACTCTGTTGAGTAAATGAGAACACAGCAGTCACTCATGAAATCTCTTTAACTTTTCTTAATCCTTTTCTCTCCAGTGAGGTTCCTTTTCAGTTAGAGGAGAAATAACCATTGTACTGTTATGTACAGAATGTACAGCCTGGAAATCTACTTTTTGGTAGATTTACAGCCTACTGCAATGTGGATTAGGGAGACTTTAATATGCATGCATGAGGCTGTCTTTGTATTTCCAGGAACATCAAGGGTGTTGTTTCACAAAGAAATTATCGACTCTAGGTTGCTTCTCTAGGTTGCTTTGGTAAATGTTTACCCTGAGGTCAATGAATTTTGATATTCATCTCAGCAGAAGTTAATATCTACTTATTAGTATTATTTTTTACATTAAGGTTACTGATAAGAGTACAAAATAGCCATGTGCAGGTGACAGGCTGCTGATAGTCATCTTGAAGATATCAAATTAGAGTTGTTATGTGATAGAGAGGTAAACTACTAATATCTGGAAGATACAGTCTAATTTTTAAAATGTATCTGCTACATCTGAAATGTAGTGAAACACAGAACACAAGTTCTTGCACCTCAGACATAAAACTAAAAAAAAAAAAATTATTTAGTCGTATATTTAGCAAGTAGAAAATCCACATGGAAAATATTTTGAAATTCAGCAAAATAATATGTTGGATGGCTCACACATTCGCTGCTATTTAATATTGTATGTACTTCTCACAAGGTATCAGCTAGATTGGCAAGGCGACATGACATCATCAAATATTTTGAATATGTGCTATTTTCCCTCACAATGTGGCAAACACTGTATCAACAGATAGTCAATAGTATATTGTGCACACAGCCAAGAGAATAAAAGACTCGAGAAATAAAAATGTTGCCTAATGGGGCCTGTTAGCAGTTCCACTGGACCTTTCATTTTCGAAGCTTTCTCAGAAGCAGGATAAAATTTCTAGCCAAAGCAAGGAGAAATAAAAAAGGAAAAGTAAAGAAAATAACCCTACATTTTGCTTTCATCAGTGGAGATCAATAATAGTTGGATAAATTTGTAGTCTCTCTCACTTTCTCTCAAAAATTACAGAAAATAAGGCAAATTTTATTTTGATTATTCTTACTTATCTCTAATTCTACAGCACAATAGAAACCAGAAATATTTACAAAGCATCCAGATCCATGCCAGACAAAAGGCTGCATGTTGTTTGAATTGTTAACAGTCGTATTCCAAGATACCTTTTATGTTTCTAGAGCACAAACAGCTATAAGGGATATAATAATATTATTTCATTGTATTATATCCATTTTTTTCCTTTTTTTTTTTTTTTGCAAGTCACAAGGGAAGAAAAAGAAAGGAAATACTGGCTTTTTAATGGTGCTATTCTTCTGAAGATAGAAATTCTCCAGAGAAGGACCCAAAGTAGTAATTGAGGGAAACTACTTCATAATACCTTTGATAATGTAGGAAGGAGGAAAAATCAGATGGAAGTAATTATTTGCCTTAAGAAGAGAAATAAAGATAAAATTCTCCACAAGAATACAGGAATCAAAAGCAGTTCAAGTCACATAAATGTAAAGAAAAAACTTATTATATACTCACTGAAAAGTGCAGGAAATAAAACTACCTGAACCACCTTTTGTGAAGATTATCAAAGCTGAACAAATTCTAGCTTATCTACCAGAAGGAGAAATCATGAGGAAGAAATCTGTTGAATAATAACTGAAAGGATGTGATAAGACAGTCTGTATCTATTTAAATCTACCTTTCAGGATTCCTCACAAATGTCTATGTATCATGAAACAGAAAATCTATTGGAGGATTTAAAAACTCAAGTTTTGGGTTCTGTCAACCTCAAGAATATTGCAATTGCATTAGAGAAATCAGTAACTTAGACTGAAAGGCTTATAAACCCTTTAAATTAAGTTTAAAATTTGAGAAAAGCCTAGGACTACTTCTATATAATAAAAGCCTGTAAAATTACAGACCTGTATACACCAGGTCTTTGTTAATGTTCTGACAAAGATGCTCACCTAGATGCATGCACTGACTTACTATCAGATGACTCAGGAAAATAATGACGTGGATGAGAAAAGGTTTTTTATTGCCACTGTCTCAAAAATAGTGATAAAAAATTAATTACACTGATGCTGGAGAGAATAGCCACAAGCCTTATGACACAGCAAGGCAACTTGGGTATTAAGACATCTCCAAGGTAGACATCTACATCTGAAGCTTCCTTTAGAGTAAAGTAAGAGAGAGAAGTTGCTTTTTCCTATTTTTTGGAAGAGATAAATATCTTCTCTGAAACCTAAGGAGTGTCTGGGTTTTTTCATCGCCTCTTTTTGTTTTGCCTTTAAGCAAAATCTAGACAGCAACTCAGATATACCTATTCCCACACTGGACCCTACATTTGAGCGGGTGAATCCCATTCCAAATGCTTTAGATTGCAAACATACATATTTCTTGGGGCCACTTTTCATAAAATATACAATTCATATTGACCTGTAACCTTCTAACCAGATGAGAAAAAACAGATGAGCCTTCATTTTATTGTATTGATGCAGTGAGGGTCTTCAACTTAGTGGAGAGGCTGATTTTAAACTTTAAATATTTCTGTCTGTGGACCCTGGTGTATCAGTAGGTAAATATTTTCCACTCGGTCTGAGATGTAGTTTTCTTGCAAAGGGCTACTTTAAAGAGAAATAGTAAACTTATTTTAAAAACTTTTATTTGCCTAGTTAATAGACCAACTAGTGAGGATAAAGAAGAGATCTTGTGTATGTGCTCCTTGTTCTGAAACTGAAGTGTCACACAAAATGACCTTACATTTGGATGACATTTTACTTCATTTTATGTAATTTGTATCTTCTGTTTCATCTCCTTTCTGTGAATTTTTTTTTAACCAATTACTGAGCTACGAAATGAATTTCTTGGAAATTTTCTCACTTATACTGCTGGAGAAAGCCAAAGTTCAAAAGTTTCATCTCGTAATATGTAAGCCATTACAAAAATTGGTTTTGAGTATATATTTACATCATTTAGCAGACTACTTACTCAGTATTCCTCTTCTGAAGTGATCACAGGAGGGAAACCTACTATCAAGAATAACATAAAACATACATTGGCTAGTCAGATAACATGTTCAGTGTATGAATNCCTCCATCTTCAGTCGTGGCTTCAGGTGGATTTCTGCATCACTGGTTCCTCTCTCTCTCTCCATAGGTTTGCACCATGGTGCTTTCTACAAACAGCAGCGGGATGCCTGGAAGAACATTCCTACCCCTTCTCTAGTAGGCCTGGGGGGGCCTTCATAGTTTCCAACTTTTTACACACATCCTGACCTGGCACTCTACATTTTACTACTAAGTTTTTTTTTTCTTCTCTCCCAAATATGTTTATTCACAGAGACGTCTCTATTGCTATAACCTTGAATGCCATGGCAGTTAACCCCCTCGCTGCCAGAGCAGCAAAAAACCTAAACCAGGACATGTCTCATGTCTTATGTCTTGCCATGTGGATTTCACACGTCTAAGATTTCTACCCGGAAAGTAGAAAAGGAGGTTGTGAGAAGGAGACTGCAAATCCAATTTAGGATGAATATGTCCTATTTTAAGAATCATGGTTTCTGAAATAAAGAAGTATGTTTGTCTGTTTCCTAGAAAATCATTGCCCTTTGGGAAGTATTTAATCAGCATTCAGTTAAGGCAGATAATAATTTAAGGAGAAATAAAATGCACCACCTGGGTTAGGAAGAGAGTAGGCAGCTGATGGGGCCGGGAGGGTGAAGCTTCTCCAGTGTCTCCACTGTGGCACCTCAGTTTTTATAAAACATCATTTTGTGTCCATACATTTCCACTGTAATTGGCTCATAGGGGTTGGGTTGCACCGTGGCTGGACTGATCACAGGAGTGACTTACATGCCACAGCCTTTATTAGTACATAGAAACCACATAAATTATGGTGTCTGTAGTTGTCTCTCATTAGAGGAAATCATACCGTTGTTGTTGAGGCTGTTATACTTGCTGTGTTGTTTTAATACAGACATATGCTGCAACAATCTGCTTAGACATTGCTTTTGGGTAGGTATGACCTCAAGGAAAACTTTTCCTATGTTAAACAGAATGGATATGCTGGTGCTGAGACCTGAGGTACACTTGGGCACTTTGGCCATCAGAGGGGCTGCGGTGTCCTCAGCTAAAGAGTAAATCAAGATATCTAATGGAGTGTGACATTTCCAATTCTTCTCTGCACTTGCAGCTTTCCTGTGGATGATTTTGGTCAAAATCCAAAATAAATAGGGTTATGTATTTGTAATAGGGCTTGAAATTGCATCCTGAAAAATTAAGAGGACCAGCCTCACAAATCTTATTCATGGAGTTTGCTTGAGGTGGAGTGCTCCTGTGTTGGCACCTGTGTGAGATGTGGAGCAAACTGAACCATGAGCTGTGTGGTGTCCTCTGCTCACACTGCTCTAGGGCTTGCATTCCAGCTTGCCTTATTCCCAGCTCAGTCTTTCCAGGTTTCTGACTGTGTTCCTCAGAGCCATTGCAGTGGAAGAAGCTCTGCTAAGAACATCAGGTTGCTTGTTGGTTTTCAGACATGAAGTACAGTGTGAGCACTTTCTTTCAGCAACTTTTTCTGCATGTAAGATTTGCCACAGCCAAAAAAACCAAGTAAATTCTCAATCAAACTCTACATTTGTGTGGCTTGTATCTGCTGAGCATCTGATGAGTATGCTTCAACACTTAGGCCTGTACTTAGCTTAGTAAAAACCTGCTCTGTACATCTGTTGATCATCTCTCTCTGGAACTTCTGGAGAAGGAAGCACAAAACCTTGCTTTCACTCTTTTAAAGACTGGCATTTGTAACAGATTGAGCTACATCAATCCCTGTTACCTCAGCAGGAACAGAGGGTGCTAAGCTTCTCCCCCACTTGCATCCTGGGGGAAGGGTTGAGCTCCCCAGCCCCTGCTCACCCAGAGGCCTTGAGCAAGTGGAACGAGTCTCTGCGGATTTCAGGGGCAGCACTGCAAACAGCCAGTTTAGGTGAGATTAATTACCCTTTTTATATGGGGTGCTTGAAAGCATCCTAATCTGTACAGCTAAATGCAGGACTGCTGCTGAGTATATTCTACTGTTACTGGATGTTTAATATATCATTATGTTTAATGACTACAATTATTTGTGTTAAAATGGTGCTGAGGTGCTCAAATTTGGTATCTCTGCCTATCTTAGTTTTGCTATTTCCTATCTGTGGGATACTTGGCTTTGCAAGCCTGAACTTCTTATTTATGCCTAATTAACATTATTGTAGTTCATGAGGGAATATGCCAGAATAAAGGATTCAACAGAAACTGTGATCTTTAATTAAAACAACAGTTTAATTAATATTTTTCCTGTAGCTTTGCTTGCATTAATAGTACTGGTGGGCAAGGTTATTAGGGTATAATAGCAATTTATGTGTTGAAATGGCTAATCGAACATAAATGAGTCAGATTCAGTTAATGCTAGTAAAATAATTAGCTCTTGTTGAAGGAAAAAAGGACAAAAATCAATATGGAAGAAAAATATTTACACCATCCAGAAGGATTTGAAAAATTAAAGGAAAAAAAATCTTTAGAAAAATGTACTTTTAAGTGTCTTTGAGAAATAGATCAGAAACAAGGTAAACAGGCATTGAATGTTCAGAAATTCAATGTTGTAAAAGTGAAAATCTTTAGGAATAATTATGGTGATAAAATCTCCTTGCATTCTTAACAGTAGAAACAAAACCTTGATCACAGAAGGAGTTAAGCTTGATAAGACAAAGATACCAGTGTTGGTGTCACAAATAAATCATTACCAGGCTGTGATCTTACTGTCACTCCAGAGATCAACGTTTTAATTTTTTTAACTGGGAAATTCGTTTGCATAGGGACTGCACAGAACTGCTGGATGGTTTCATAGTGTTTTTACTCATGCAACAGTAAGGAATGTCTAGAAGTCTGCATGTAAAATGAAACTCAGTGGCATAAATGAAAATATATCAGAGATACTGTAACAGGAATTTATCTTCACCCCCACGATGACCACTTTTGGGATTTGGGGATGCTGAAGTCAGGGATAGTCTTAAAAAACTTAGTTAAAAACCGTGTGAATTTGGATTTGGAGTTTTTTTAAGGGAATACGTACATCGGGAAAAAAATATTGCATAGGATATGTAATGCATACAGTTCAGGGAGTATGTTCCAAAGAAAATCTATTCAATCAAGGAGCATCAAAGCATTCATGCAAGACCTTGAATGAGTTATTAAACAGTAAACAGTCTGAGAATGAAGGTAGAAAAATATATATGAAAGGGAAAGCAGTGGATGTGATGAGCCTTCTGCAGAAGATGTTTTTTCCCCTGCCTGTAATTTAGATATGAATTTATTCTGCCGTGACCAACATATTTTTCATATCTCCACTCACCACCTCTGTATCTCATGCTTTTGGGTTTGGAATGACTTTAACAGGAGCAAGGAACAAGACTTAGCATAAAATAAAGATGTCATCCTTAGAGAAAGGCCAGAGTTTGGCCCTTGTGAGGATCAAGTCCTGAAATATTAAGGGTCATAACAGCTCCTGATTGCCTGCTGGAATTTCCCCATAATTGTTGCCTTGAAATACACCAAGTTTAAATAGAAAGTGTCATTTTCCCCCAAGTAAGCTATTTCTCTTTAGCTATTAATTGGAGAAAGAGTACTGTGAGCCATCTGTTATTCTGCTCAATTTCTGCAGGTTACGTAGCAAATTTTAGTAATTTTTGTTTGGGTTTTTTTTTTACAGTTCACAGATTTTTTTAGTGATACAGTGCTTTAGGGTGATAATTTCAACTGCTAAAGATCCTTTAAAGTTATACATGTACAAACATGCACAAACAGCATAGGGCAGGGAGAAAAAATATTGATGAAAAGCATTTCATCCCTAGATTATCAATATAAATCCAACCAAGTCTTGTAATAACTTAAAGCTTTAAGATGGGCATATACCAGCCTATCCAACCTTGTTGAGGAGCCTTTTTTCAAACAGCCTGGGAGCAGCGGTCCAACTGAGGTCTCTAGTCTGCAGCATCCCTTTTTATGTTAACTTCTCTCTGTAAATCTTGCAGAATTTGTTCTTAGTGGCCCTTTTTCATCAGGACTTTGGAGGCTTTTGGACATTGGGATTCAGACTCATTGATCTACAACTGGCATCGTCAAACTTTGGGACTGGTTAAAAAAGAAGGATGTTAGTTGAAAAGGCTTTTTAACTGGAAAAAGAAACTTTACGAGGAAAAAAGAACTTTTTTTGCAAGTAACAGTTGCATTGCTGCTGCATTTTTTGCCTGACACACTTGTAGAGTGGCAGGTTTTCAGGCTTCGAGAGCACACTATAATTGGCTAATGTAAACCCCAGATCGTACAGGCCACATATTTTTCTCAGATAAGTTTAAGTTGAAATAGGACATACCTTTTACAGAAAAATCCTGTGAAGGGTTCAGTGTCTAGTGATGTGACATTTTCCAAAGAACTGGAAAGATGTTCCAGTGGTGAATCATCCTTTCTATAGAAAGTATACACCATACGTCTGAATGGATGCTTCTGATTCAGTTTCCAGTTCTTGGGTCTGTTGCCAAAGTGAGGAACCCTCTAAATCCATTTTGTGTTTGACATTGTGTGTCTTGATCTAGGAGGAGAGACACCTTTTTTCTTAAATCTCTTGAATGCCTCGAACCTTTTCTTCTGAACTATGTTTTCCAAGTCTTCCATCATTCTTTCAGCTTTTATCTGAACTCTCTCTGACTACTCAACATCTGTATTTAGCTATGGATATCAAAGCTGGAGACAGTATTTCACATCGCATTCAGTATTTCTGCAATGAAATACTGCATTCATTCTTTAAGGGGAATATCTTACTCAAATGCATATTCAACTGAAAACCCCTTAGTATCCCTCAGTTCTTTTCAGGTTTGTTCATACTGTTAACAGTGTGGTGTCCAACTGTTGGAGTTTACCTTGGTTGGTTTTGCTTGTTCCCAGAGCAATCCATTCCCCTCTGTATTGCAGGCTCTTTCTCCTCATTATTCAGCCACTCCTCCAATTTTTGTTGCATCTTACAACTTTATTAGTTATAATTTTATGTTTTAATTTTATGTTTTCTTGCATGTCAATGATAAAACATGAGGAGGAGTAAAGCTAAGAACTAATGGCTTTAGGATCCCACTGAAAACACATCTTCAAGAACAATTCCTTAAAGAATGAACAATTACTCAAATTTTAATCCTTTTAATATATGTCGTGTTGATCTTTATATCATTCAGGTTAATCAAAGCATCATATAGTAAGCACCATCTAATGTAGCTTTTAGAAGTCTATTATGCCATCATGGTTACTTTTAGCAACTTGCAGCCCCATGAAAAAATCAAATTAGTTTGACAAAATTTGCTTGCTCTGAGCCTGTGTTGATTGGCAGTAATTATATTAGCCATCTTTATTTCCTTATTAATCAAGTTCCTCTCAACCATTTCATTATTTTCTCTGCAATCTATCAGGCTCATAAACTTTAATTACCTGCCTGTGTACTGTCTGCTGAAAATACTGGTACAATCGGAGTTTTCTTCTGGTTGTCTGAAAGTTTATCTCCCCACATATGAAGAACAGTGTCAATGCCACAAGGACCTCTTAAGGTTTTTAGTGGCACGTGGAGCAGATTATTTTAAATGGTGAAAGACTAAGGATAATATATTGCTTTGTTGCCTACTGGACGTTACCAATCAGGTCACATTGCAGGCAAGTAAAAAAATAGTATGCGACTTAAGTGCAAAACATTACTTCATCCATTTGGAAATACGAGATACTTGGTAAGTGGGAAAATGTTATGCTAAAGTAGCATTTCTAAGTCACTACTTTCTGAACATTTTTACTCTTATCTCTGGGCCTGTCAATCAATTTTTTTTCTCAGTCAGTCATCAAAAATATATAAACAAATTAGAAAATCGGTGAAGTTTTCTGCCAGAGGGTCTTTACTAGAAGTCCTTGCTTATATATTCAGTTTTGCAAGTATCAATATCTTGCTCCAAATTGAAAACTATTCTTACCCTTCAAAGTAAAATATGCAGCTGAAGTTACATTAATTACATTACAGTCATGCCTCGCTGCATTGCAACTTCTCCATCGTGACCTCGCTGGTTCACGAGAAATTTCCCCGTGAATCTGTGTCAGTGATTCACGGAGCTTCCCAGCTGACGCATGTGCAGTGCCTCTGCTTTGCTGAGGGGCGGCACTGGTGCTCCCTGTGGGGCGGGACTAGCCTGGCCTGGGGAGGGTGCGTGGTGCCTCTCGCTCGCCATGGCGTTTATAGTCCCTCGGTGCTGTGCCCCGGTCCCTGCCCTGCTCCTGTGTGTCTCCATGCCCAGTCCCTACTGCGGAAGACTTATACCACAGGATGCCCTGGGCAGCCACTGAGACACAGCGCAGTATTGCCACAAGTCACACTGTCCCCTGTTAGTCTAAGCCCAGCCAGGGAACTGATCCCCACCGGGCGCGTATTACTGTTTCCATGGCTACAGATGGGGAAGGTGATGTGGTCTGTGCCCAGGGACTGCATGCCTGGTGCACCTGGGGATGATGTAGCCCCAGGGCAAGTGCCCCATGAAAGTGGGTCTGGGCTGGCCGCAGTGGCGGTGGTGGTGAGGCAAGCACTGTGTGCTGGGACAGTGCAGGGACAGGACGTGCCCACGCTGCCGCCGCAGCTGCTGTGCCAGGAGGAGGCTTCTGTTCCCCCGTGCCCTTCCCCCACTGCACCAGGGGTAAGTGCTGTTCTGCTGGGTCCATACAGCCAGCGCTCCTGCTCCCCCACACTCTGGACTGGCAGATGTACATACCGTAGCCGCCACAGTTAAACTGAAAGAAATTCCAACACCAGAGTTGCAAAGTTGCAAAGTTAAGGTTTCCCAGGCTCCAAGAGCCCTGAACAGAACCCAAGGACACCCTTTCCCCATCACAGCCCCGGAGCTTCCCCACCGCGGTGGCAGCAGCCCGGTGATGGCTGCAGAAGCGGCAGTGTGGCCGAAGAGAAGCCCAGGGATCCTCTAGAGGTCTCTCCAGGCAGAGAGGGCTCAGAAACACTTCCCTTTGCTCCCCTGTGCTGTGAAAACCCATGAGGAGAAGCGGAAAATGCTCCCCAGTGCTCCAGAGTGGCGGGCATGGAGCAATGGGCATGGCCTGTATGCGTATTAATGATGTGCACGTGTTTGCGAATTAGATGTTTTGCAAGACCCTGGGGAGACCAGTTCCTCACAGACTGGGAGGTATGACTTTATTTATAGATGAAGATTTACAAATCCAGTATCCTCAAGAAGAGATCCCACTTTCTTCTCTTCTCAGCCCCTTGGTCACAGTGCCCTTATCAGCTGGACAGTGCTGGAAGGCCTCTTTGAATGGAGCACCCACCAGGATCGCATAGGCTTTAGAGCTCAGCATCCCACATTTTGGCCTATGCTTATGCTGGTTTTCTCTGACAGGGGTACTGGAGACTGCAAGCTAGAGGGAAAACAGATAAATAAGAGCAGACCTTCGTTAAGTGTGCTGATGTTGCAAACCCACAGGAATAAGGGTAAAAATACAGAAAAGCTCTGCTGTCCTTCCCCTGAACTGTGTAGCCATTCACTCAGAAGTGCCCCTGCCAAAGCTGTCCTCACCTGTCTCAATGATAGTTGCGCATCCCTTCCAACTCAGAATATTCTGTGAATACTAACATACTGCTTGACATTAACAAGTATGTCCACCTGCGACCTGGGGCCTGAATCTATACAATAGGAAATCAAACCCTGCTGTGCAGAGGGGGAGGAGATGCAGAAGCAAACCCCATGAGGGCATCCTCTCATTTTGCTCTCTATATCATGCTGTCCTTTGGAGATAGAGGGATTTTTCTTGGTCTTGTATAGTTTCTAAAGGAAACTGAATATCAATAAAATAGTTACTCAATTCCATTTTAAATGCCCATGGGAATGCCACTGTTGTTGCTACATCTGGAAGCTCCACTGCTGCCAGAGGACATCTACAAAGGATTAGCAACCTGATGCTTTGCTGGGGGTGCCAAACAGTCAGAAAACAGGTGGTGGAGAGAAAAGATGCTTTCTAGAGTGCTCCATGTTTTATAATACCCACTGCTTCAGTTAATGCAGTATTTTCCTTCTCATGCAGGTTTAGAATGTTTGAGCCAGAGGAAGGTGCTGCTGAAGAGGTGTGTGGTGGTTTGACCCTGGCTGGATGCCAGAGATTCACCAACAGCCGCTCTCTCGCTTCATCCCCCCCCATAAAAACAGGAGAGAGAGGAAAGGGGAAAAAACCCCCAAACCTGAAGGGTTTTGCTATGGCAGGAATGAGAACTATTAGAAATCTTTTACTGTCACAGGCAAAACAACATTCCAAGGTGGGGATGTAAAGAATTTATTTCTAACAAGATGAGAGCTTAACGTGAGAAGTATCATCTTAAAGGCAACCTTCTCCCCCACCCCTCTGTCTCTTTCAACAGACGCCACATTCCCCCTTTCCTCCAGGAGACAGCGGGGGACAGGAGCAGGAGAAAACCAGGCAGTTGGTGTTTCTCTGCCGCTGCTCAGGGGAGGAGGCCATTCCCCTGCTTTCCATGGGGTCCCTCCCATGGGAGAAAGTCTTTCATGCCCCTCCTCAGCATGAGTCCAATCCCAGGGACAGAAACTCTTCCTGCCGGAGGGTCACTCCACAGGGTGCAGTTCTTTGAGCACTGGCTGCTCCAGTGTGGGTCCCATCCCAAAGCACACAGATCCTACCAAGTGAAGCTCTGCTCCAGCTGACTCTCCTCTTCACAGGCCACACATCTTTCTTGGGACCCTGCTCTGATGTGGGCTGCAACAGGTGGAAGCCTCCCTCCAGCATCCACCTGCTCCAGCGTGGGCTCCCATCTCCATGGGCGGATTTCTGCATCCCTGTGACCTGTCCACGGGCTGCAGGGGGACAGCCTGCTTCACCATGGTCATCACCACGGGTTGCAGGGAGATGCCTCGAACACCTCCTCCCCCTCCTTTGGCCCTGGCCTTGGTACCTGCAGTTGCTGTTACAAATGCTTCTCACTGCTTCTTCTCTGGCAGCTATGATTGTCTTCCTCCTCATCTAACTTTTTTCACCTTTTAAAAATATTTTATCACAGAAATGTCTCTATCTATCCTGCTTGGCCTGGCCTTGGCCAGTGGCAGATCCAGCCAGGGGCTGACTGGCCTTGGCTCTGCCAGCTATGAGGGAGGCTTCCAGCAACTTCTCAAAGAAAAACCTCCCTCATAGCCCCCCTGTGACCAGAAACCCAGACACAAAAAAACCCCAATACAAGGTGTCTGTCCTCATGTTGCATATTTAAATGTCGTTTTCCTTAGCTAATAGCAGGTTTTTTTCCTTATGCAACAGTATGCTAAGCCACACTGTACTTAGGGGTTAACTGTGCCACTCTCCTTCATGGCTGCACAAAGGTCTGCAGGGCTCCCAGCAGAAAAAAACCTACTCAGCCAAAGCATGGGAGAAGACTAGTGTTAATTAATAGACCAGCTATTATCTATACAATAAGTGTGTCTCAGTGCTCTGGCACTCACAGATGTGAAAATATTCATTATTTGATCCATACCAGTAAGCAAAAAAATAGTGCTACAGTCGGCCCTCTTCCACTTCGCGCCTCCCATGTTGCAGCTTCACATCTTAGCAGCGTGATTTTTCAGCGATAAAGGAGGCCCCTTTTTGCAACTGTGCATGCGCAACCTGACACACGTGAATATTCAATTAGGCAGTCATGAATATACAAATCAACCCGCACAGCCGCTGCGGCGGGTCTGCTCCCGGCAGAGCTGGTGCGGCAGCAGCTCCCTGCTCCTGGCACAATATTGGTGGTTGCTCACCTGCTCCCAGCACAGCCACAGCAGTGGCAGCTCCCCTGCTTCTGGCACAGCCACAACAGCAATGGCTCTGCTCCGGGCGAGGCAGGCGGGGCAGGGGCGGCGGCAGCTCCACCCCCGCCCCAGCC